>QGOI01002539.1:0-41455 GCA_003313885.1 Boletus sp. MG55 | reverse complement strand
GCATGCGTGTGTGAGGTAGGTTGCGGGGCGGCCACAAGGGAGTGCGGGTAGTCACGTAGGGAGTAAGGACCACTGTTGCCATCAGAATTAACAGCGACATGAGGGAGTCCCGGGCAGCGCAGACCGCAGCAGCAGACGACGGCAGCAGCGGGGGTGGAACTGGCCGCAAGGTCGATGGAAGACTCATTGATGAAGGTTGTGGCAAACTGGCAGCGCGCTGGCGGCTGACCTATGTTTGCACCTGTTTGTGGCAGATGTGTGGTCCGGGAGTTCGGACAATGTTCGGAGTCAGACATGTTTGGAAACGCCATTTCCCAGGTGTCCTCATGGGGACGGTGCTACATGCACATGCAAACGACGAGTGTGCACGCCCCAACAAACCATGTCATTGGGGCAAAAGAATGCAGTGAACGGGCAGACAACCACCATGGCCACTTGCCCACTCTTGGCGACGTCGCTGGCATGCATGGTGCGCTGTTGCTGTTGCCCTCTCCCTCTCCCTTGCCTCTCCCTCACCTCTCTCGGGGATGTGTGCCAGCGCCGTCGCCTTCACCCTCGCCTGGCCCTTCCCACGCATGGTGCACTGTCGCCATCGTGCTCTCCCTTACCCTCCCCCCCACCTCGCCCACCCTCCTCTCTCGGCGACGGCGCGATGTGCCTCGCCATTGTCTGTGCACCGTGTGTGCCAGCGCCGTCGCCATTGCGCTCTCCTTCTCACTCGCTCACGCTCCTCTCTCGGTGACAGTGCACCGTATGTACCAGCGCCGTCGCCGTCATGCTCTCCCTCACCCTTGCCTCACGCTCCCCTCCCAGCGATGGCACAACGTGCGTGCCAATGCCGTCTCTTGCTCGCCCATGCTCCTCTCTCAGCGGCGGTGCACTGTACGTGCCAGCGCCGTTGCCGTCGCACTCTCCCTCACTCTCACCTCACCCTCTCCTCCCAGTGATGGCATAATGTGCGTGCCAACGCCGTCGCCGTCTCCCTCGCCACACATGTCCAAGCCCTTCACCATCACCCTTGCCGTCTTGCCCTCGTGTGCAAATATGCATGTGAACCCACAGCGTGTTCGCGTGTGTTTTTGCATACGAGCGCAGCGTGCTCGTGCCCTCTGCATACACCATCCACCCAGCCATTCGCACGTGTTCCCACCTGTTCACAACCCACCAGGCCTGCATGTAAACCTGTGGGGTTGGTACCCATACCCGTCGCGGGTACGGGTACGGGTACAGGGGCTGGCACCCGGGGGTACTCCTATGCCATTGCCTAAGGATGGGTGTTACAACATTGTGACAATGATGACGAGATGACCGCCTTGTCATGTCAGTCCAGGAGATTATAGAGATACATTGTCAGTCACTAGGTACATCATTGAAATACGAACAAAAGAACCACCATTGGAATTGGAATCTGAATGGAGGATCACAATGGCAACAGCTATTGAAAAATCTTGACCAATTAACCCCTAGACTTGATCTGAATTACACATTGTAAAAGTCAAAGTACAAAAAAAGGTGCACGCTGACCAAAAAAAGAGCGCGCTGAAAGAAAAAAAGAGCGCGCTGAAAGAACAAAAGAGCGTGCTGAAAGAAAAAAAGAGCGTGTATTTTTTGTGCAATCTGACTGCCATACAAAGGACGGTGTAAGAGGCTGCATGACTGGAGATGAAGAACCGGCGAGCAGTGCTGGGTGGGGTCTGCTTTGAGATTGTTTGGCAAAGGCTTTAGAAATAAACAAACGCCGCGACTCACTGCTTATAGACCTTCTCGAGGTAGCCTTGTATGATGAGATGCTCAATGCCTGCCCGTCTGACCATGAACCGCTGTCCCTTTTGAAAGTCGATGCTTCCCAGCTTGGTCTGAATCACACCACAGTCTTGCACCACCCGCACCAGCACGTGCAGATCCTTGGGTGGGTGATGCTCACGGTGATGCTCGTGGTGATGTCCAGCTCATTTGAAAAGCCAGCATGGTAGTCCATCACTGACGCGTTGTACTCGCGCAGAAAGTCGACCTCGTAAGGGGACAGTTTGCTGTGTACGTTGGGATTGCTGAGGAGGTGTGGCAGCGCGCCGCCGACGGCCCAGTACATGTCGCAGAGACGGTCAAGCCTGTGCTTGTGGTAGGCGAGCAGGCAGCACTTGTTGCGCAGGACAGCAGTCTGGTAGATGAGCATAGCAGGGGAGACGTCAGGGGTGTCGGCGAGCTTGTCAAGCTCGCGCTGCTCTCTGAGGATGGATCGGACGAGCCCACCATTGTATTTGAGGAGTATGTCATCAGCGGTTGAGCGGCGGGACTCGAGGATGAGCTGCGTGGCGAGATCACCGTACTGACAGGTCTCCGCCATGGTGGGTGGTGAGAAGGTTCTTGGACCATGACCATGATGGCCTCGCAAGACTCCCAGGACATCCAGTCCGCCACCACCGCCATTCAGTGCATCCCATACACCCTCTCGAGCCGAACACTAACTAGTTCACTGATCTCCAAGAGCCCAGGCAGACAATAAAACGAGACGCCCGCCGACCACCGATCGTCTTCATCAACAGGTACAGCGCATCGTTGGCGAGGACGTTCCACTACCCGAGGCGCTCAACGAGGCCATTGGCGAGCTGTAAGCACCACCCCGATGTGCATTGTTTGACCCTCCATCTCACCAGCCCTCTTTTTGTCGTCCAGCACGAGCGCGCCGTTCGCAGAGCTGCCCAACATGGCCGCCTCTCTTGGAGGCATGGTCGCACAAGAGACCATCAAGTTGATCACAATACGTCCCCGTCAAGGGCTACTGTATCATCGATCTCATAGACACATGGACGGGCATGATCGGTGCATGAGAAACGAGAAACATCATGTGTTTTACATAGAATACGTGATACAATGCATTCACGTGCATCTGGGGTTGTTCTCCCACTTTTTTTTTTGTGCTTTTACGTCATCGTGCACGACATGTTCAATCCAACCCTTTTCCTTTGAGCATACTTGCGTACCGTTGTCGCCTCCAACCAAGCTCTCTCCGCTTCAGAGTTTCATCGTTGCTTTGTGGTTGGACATGATGATGCCTGCTGCGCGGTGCGCGAATCTGTCGTGCGTGATGATCATGATTGAGTGAGAACACGCATCAGACAAGCAAGTGATCAAACAAATTACCTGTAGAGCGTCACCTGAGGGTGGGATCCAAGGTGCTATATGAGATAGAGATACATCATGCATGCGTTCAAGATTCGCCAACCGACCCAAGTTCGATCGGGCACTCACGATGGGAAAGACGCTTGCGTCCGCCTGGATCATGAGGTGTCAACGATCCCTGCGAGATGGTCGTACATAAAGACACTCACCACCCTCAGATTTGCAGTCCCATAGACCTATACGTATGTGGACGCATCAGATGATCAGAACGACGCAAGTCCGACGTCACCAATGCCCCCCAAACGCACCTTGAGCTCGTTGTCCACCACGCCATTCGCTGACCTCAGGAGCATCGCCGCCGTACCTGTTCATGAATGCGTTCCCCAGATCAACCCTCTCTCCCTATGCACACAAGCAAGGCACTGGGTGACGATGCTTACCGATCGGGTGCAAAGCACTCTTCACCATGGACCGAATATACTCCCGCACTGGCAGTCGATTGTCGGACCACGTCGGCAGCGGCTCGACGATCTTGGCTGTGAGATCCCCTAACGCGCCCGTCTGCATCACCTTGAAGGCATACTTGACCACCTCGAGGAGCATCGTCATGTCTATGCAGCGACATGTCGTTTGTATCATGTAGCCATGGACCCGTTTCGATGATCAGTCTCTCAAGCTGAGATCAACAGAAGACGGGAAGCAGAAAACGAACCAATGTCCCCAGGCGAATCAAGCATTGCTGAATCAATCTCGGGCAAATCGAAGATAGAAGTCAACGTGGTGTGGACCTAACAATAGATCAGTCTCCAAAGAAGATGAGCAAAGAGACCACAATTCACCGTTCCGTGACTCCAAGCGCGTGCTGGAGGAAGACGGACATGGTGTAATGCTTGGCGTCCTCCCTCGTGCACCCCACGTGCGTGTATGTTACAGTCACCAAACGGTGTGGGTCAATGCCAAATGATGCACCGCGAGGGATGGTGGCTCGAAGACGTACATGGGAAGAGAATGATCCCCGGCTGGGTGACCCCGTCATTTTCGAGCCAGGATCTTTGTAGGTCATACCACTGCTTGTATGGTGAGTTCTTGATCTCCGGCGCTTGCAAGGCTCTGTTCAATGCCGCGAGCATCATGATGTGCTTCATCGTGTCCGTGGGTATGAACGCCGAGGTAGGAATGAACACCAGCATAGACAGCATGCTGCTGAGCATGCCTTGGCACGTCTCCCTGTATTCCTTGAGACGCTCCTCGGCAAGCGTTTCGACAACAAGTCGTCCATGGTGACGTGTTGCCTGTACAACTCTGCACCCTTGAATGTCACCATAAAGTGAATCAGATGCGGAGCTGTGTCCGGGAGCATGGTCAATGACTCAATGGTGAGGGACTGGGAACGAGATGGAAAGAAAAACTTACATGGCGACGAGGCGTTGTTGTCGGAGACACTGAGCAGTCTTCGAATAAACACACCGATGCAGGATTGACCTAGTACTAGTACAGGTGAAGAAGAAAATGCACCCCTCAACCCAAATGCTTTTCATTCAATGCATGCACCTCCTTCGCCAAACACGGCTGGCTCAGCACCCGCCCCAACTCCTCCCTCAACCGGCCCTCGTTCCCGCCCACTCATTTCCTCGCCAACCTCACCTCCCACCCCAATAGATTGTACAACAACCACATGTTGGGCTGGATCAACACCGACAATCGGTGACTTCGCAGGACAAAATACGCTTCGACTAGACTCAACCCCGAGGTATTGTATCACATGCGCGATCGTCACCGTCACACTCCGAGGCATGCCCACCCGGAAGTGCATGAACACGGGGCCCCCCACAAGACGCGCCTTTTGATCCATGCACAAATCAGGTGCAGTTGCGGCTCGAGCATGTCAAGGACTTTGATCCGTCTTTTGTGCTCTTCGATCTAGAATGACCCTTTGATTTCTGGAGCGCTGCCCCGCGGTGAGTGCGGTGGAAGTGGGATTCGTGGGGCATGCCTGTGGGGGTATGAGCGTACATTCACCAACGGAGACAACGTGCGTGGTTCCCAGAGCGTGAAGCATGTATACATTCGAAGCGTGGTTTCTGCATATATGATTAGTGCATCACTTGTCATAACATCTGAAACCACATACAGGTTTCCAAGGTACAAAAATGGAAGGACACAGCTTAGGAAACCCCATCAAACCTCGCATCATCGAACCTACATCTGATGATCCGATATGAACGACGGCAACGTGTTTGCCCTAGTAGGTCACCTCAACTCCCTTGTGTGTGGTCGACACCACAGGCAGAGGCACGACGGGAGTAGTTGATTGTCAACGTGTGCGGTCGATGATCACTAGTATTGTTGCTGGGAGGAGCAGGGTAGTCACCTGCTGGTGCAGGCGTCCCAGCAAGCCCTCGCTGGATATCTCCATGCCAGTACCACGAGCAGAATGAGATTCACTACATCCAATCGAGCTTCAACCTTCTTCAACAATGAGGTCTCGGATTGATAGATAAGAAAAGATCGGCAATTGATGACCTGTGCCCAAGTCAGTCAATGAGCGTAGGAATGAGTGTGAATGTGCATTCCAACCTGCATCCCCAGATACGTCCCTATTAAACCTAATCCCCTCACAACCACTAGTAAACAAAATGCGGGCACCAATTATTCTATGTATCCATCACTGAATCTGACAAGATCTATAGTGGATGGGATTGGTATGTTGGAGGTGCCGGGGTTGTTGCCTCGCTTGGATCGCCTTTCCATATGTCAATTGGGTATTCGTCACCGCTCCCAGGCACAGGCACATGTGACGTGATTGAACCACTTCTGCTCTCGCTCAATTCTGGTATGGGTAACTGCAGCAAGGGTATTGTATGTGTTTTTGGGGGTGTAGTGGGTATTCCATTACTGCTTGGACCTCCCACACCCACACCAGGACTCATACTCATCAAATATCCAAGCTCTCCTGGCGTGACCATTCTCTCCAAAAACGTGATCATGGGGAGCAGCACGTTCGAGCCCGCGGTCATTGCCTGCAGAGAACTTGGGAAAGGGAGATGAACGATAACAGAAGGGCGTGATGGTGGATGAGAATTGTTCCTAGAGGTGGCTGAGAATAGAATGGGTTAGCTCCAGGTGTCGACAGAATTAAAGGGATGGAGGGGTCAGGCAGGGAAGACAGACACCAACCTTGTTGTTCCCAGTGCCGATGCCACCCCTCGACCCATTCCACCTCCATCATCCACGCATGTTCCTCCGCGACTCATGGGTGACCGCCAGACAGAAGATCCTCGTGGTGTTCGATGCAGATATCAGAACCAAGACCATATGAGAGGTCATCTGTGTATGTTGAACAAAGAGGGTGTTTCGGAATCATGGGGATATAAGGATTGCTGAACGGATCCATGTATAGAGAACGCAGGGGTGGCATAGCTTGTCCTTCGCCCTGGATCCTCCCATCCTCAAACCCATTCATGGGAAACGAGTCCATATCATTGGCATAGTCGGGGAGACCAGATGCGGGGGCCGAAGGCATCGGCCGAGAGCCAGGTTCTGAAAATCATAGTCGCTTCGACTGTATCGAGATCAACGCCGAGCCCTTTGCACAGCATCTCAATCTCAAACTTCAAGTTCAGGCTTGAGATCAGCAAAGTGATAGAGCTTCGCAAGAAGTGTGATGACCGCCATGAGCCATGGGTTCAGGGGCTTGAACACCTTGGATTTTGCACACAAGGTTCCAGAGTCCTGCACACAAACGGAATAGCAACGATCAACCGTCCACTTGCATAACCCTCAATGAGGAGATCCTTGAAGGAAAGATTTTTGTGATGCTATGGGCTTGTCCCTTGTGAGAGTGATAGTCCCAAGCCAAGAGCCGAGGTTCTTCACTGAGATTGCCTGCTCAGACGTGACCTGCATCATTTTGTTGCTGGTGAGCATCACGGCGGACTTGGTGAAGGTCACCTGGAGGATGGACTTGTCCAATCTTGGCTTCTCGAGGGCGTCCAAGAAATGAAGATAGAGTTGGTAGTTGTTAGGCTCCGCACTGATCCACTGATCATCCAGATAATTGGCCAACCATCTCGCATGAGTATCATCGAATCAGTCCTTCATCTCCACAAGTTTCATATCAAAGTTGCTGGGTGCAAGGTTGTTCACGACGAACAGAACCTTGTCGGATAATTCCTCAGCTGGCTCCACAATCTCGGCATCAATCTTGTCTGGCTGGATGGCCATGAACACCAGCGTTGGATCAGCTGTGCTGTGTGAGCCCTCGTGTCTCCATTTGACGCATCTGCTTCAGCAGTAGTTACCCAGTGAATAGGAGTTGCAAGGTCTGGATGAGCTTCCATCAAATGCGGAATACCCGACAAAGTGGCTGCCATTCCGGAAGATGACTCTCAAACCGGGCCAGAGCTTGCAACCCAAACTTGAACAAGATCGTCTCCGGAGAGCAGCTCAAGGCGTCGACGACGTGACGAAGTGCTAACCCGGATGGAATGGGATCGATTAATTCATGTTGGATGATGGAGCCAAAGAGGTAACCAGTCATAGCAAGTTCACGGGCAGGGTAAGTAAGACTGGAAGAACTTGTACTTGTCAAATAGGAGATGGAGCATGCAGGAAAAGATTTCGTGATCTCCAGGGTCCGAGGAAGCTTTGCTGCATTGAAGAAGGGCGATGACTTCGTCAATGGTCATTTGTTCGTCACGCATCTCCTTGTATATAGCATCAACTTCAGCCTCAATCTCGGCTGAGTAGTTGACAACAGTAAAACCGGGTTCGGCGTTGGCACTAGGAATGAGGTTCATAAGGCATGGGTGGATTTGAAGGTAAGCGTTGTGGACTTCGAGGCAATAATCTATGTCCCTGCGGGGCGTTTTGGTGGAGCTATGCGACAAAACCGCATTAGTGAAATTCAAACACAGGAATAATGCACGAACTTGTTTCAGAGGGTGCGGAGGAAGATAGCAATAGTTTGAGGGTTAAGAGACATGGTGCGACCATCCACTGCTGGATCCGACATCCTCGAGACTTTTTCACTCCCCATCTTGATTTCCAAGAAACTAATCATGGGGCAGAGGAATTTGGCGCCATGGGCAGTGGCATTATCAGTAAGTCACTTGTCCAGATTCAAGTACTACTCTTGTCGAGAAGCCAGCACAGCGACGTCAAGAGCGAAGGCAAAGGGTCGTGAGTCCAAGAAATTTTGATCTACGGCAAGTTAGAAGGGAATCTCAACAAAAGCAGATTGCAGCTCCTCACCTTGAGATCTTGCGCGACATCCAAAATCTGAGTAATGTTGAGAGGGCTCGTCATAGAAATCACGGAAGGCCCCAAGAAGATACGCGGGATCAATTTGCCACAATCGCATGAAGACAAGCTGGTGGTTTGGGTGACCTGCCAGAAATATAGCCAAGAGTTTGCGAGAATACTCGAAACGAATGCTGCCCCAGCTCTGATCCTGTGATAGGAGTTAAACAACGTTGAGACAGATGCGAACAACGATATGCCAGAACCTGAAGCAGACCCATATTGACCAACTCCATGCTTATTTATAGTGCCTTGTCCAACATGCTGCATACACAGCTTCGGATATTGGCATTGTCTGAATCTGGAAGTCGTATGAGAACCTCAAATAGATTGAGAGAATTCAAAGCGTGACCCTGAACATTAGCAGCCAGCGACTTGATCGTACGACTGGCAGCTGCCACGTCCTCCAGTAGCAATCCTGTGACCAGGAAAGGCCACAAAATTGAAAGTGTCTGCGGGCAAGGATAAGAGGGCATCGAGAAGCTTCAGTTGGTATAATGAATTCATCCACATTCCCCAGAACCCTGCCACGGCATGCGGATCAGCATCCCACAGACAGTTGAGGAGTATGGCGATCAAAACTTCAGGGTGGCCGTATCAACACCGAGACGATCAGCCCAGTCGAATACCTTCATGACATTGGCCCAGTTAAGTAAGGTTGGCATGCTGCACAACGTGCCAGCACTGCCAAGTCCCATACTTCCAAAGTGAGAACTTATGAGACTACCCAAAACCCTCACCAAAGCACCCACGTCACGCAGGGTCATACCCTCCGCAGCAAGCCTCGCTAGGCTTGATATGATCTCGACAACTTGGGCATCCCGTGGTGGATTGGTATCAGAGATGCCAAACCGAAGCAGGAGCGCACGGGCTGTATCTGCATCGCTAGTAATCTCAGGGCCAAGTTGAATCACGAGGGTTTGGACGAGGGATGCACCAGGGGGGAGGCTGGGTAGGGGGGCACTATTAGTCATGTGCAGAGATATAAAAAGTGAGCATTACATGGCATACCTCAATGTGGGAAAGATGCATTGCAAGGTAGGAGCAACTATCCACACGAGACGCTGAGTTGGCTGGACAAGCAGACGGAAGGTCAAGGCAGTAGAGGTGTCAAATGCAGAGGGTGGGGCAGCCAAAGCGAGGCGGCCTTGGGAGTGGACAATGAGACGACACATGAAGTGGAGGTAGGTGCCAAGACCATGCTGCTCGGAGAGCTGTGTTGTGCAGTATGATGAGGATGTGAGGAGAAGAAAAAAAGGAGAGAAAAGTAACGCCATCGTCGGAGGTGATCGCATGGCTCTTCAGTGAGGGAAGACATGTGGTTAAATGTGTCAACTGCTTCGCCGTAGCGCTGCATGCCTTCTGCCACATCCCTGCGGACTCAGAGAGTCTGCCTTGATTGCCTGGTTTGGTGACATTCAGTGTTACCACTGGCAGGCACCAAGGATCGAAAGGCCATACTTCATCAGCATCCTTCAATGCGTCATCCCACAACGCCAGCATTGCTCAGGCTTTGCTTCGTTTAACAAGGAGACACGCAGGGTTCAACAGATTCAAGGACAATGCAGTAGAATAAAGTTCAGTTGCTTCCATTGGATTCTCGGATTGCATTGCTGCATTGCTGAGATCTTTGTATGGCTTCATATGTTGTTGAAGATGTGGCTGAATTGAGAGGACATGGTTGTCAAGGTCCCATCCAAATATTTTTCAAACAGCATTGGTGTGTTTGCAGAGGAGCTTGGAACGAATGGCTTACGAATGAGATTACTTTTAGGCGAGGGCATCTCTGAAATGGGATAGCTTCCAACGCACGCCCAAACTGATGTTTGGCCTGTTCGTGGCACCCTCTTCTCAGTGACATGCTTCCAAGTAGGAGGAGCATCTGAGCCTATACAAGGCCTGATTAACCTTGCATACTGGGTAATCCAAGCATCATGTTACACAGCCAGAGAGTGATATAGAGTGACTTGTCATCCACAATATCGATCAAATTGCCTACGCGCAACATAGCGACGCCGCGTTTTCCACATTCGAACAAGATGATGGCCTGAGTGAAATGAAAGATTGGTACAAGCCGAAACAACAATGATAGATACATACTTTTATCAACAAAAGGAGATTGTTTTCAGTCAAGAGACCATCAATGAACATGATGCCAAATGCACACATGGTCAAATCATGCTCGCCACCGCCGAGGAGGGCCATTGCGTGTGCGATATGACCAACGATGGATCGCTGAACCTCGATAGACTCCACATGCGATTGTCAACATGAGATGGGATAGCAGATGATCAAAATTCACCTTTTTAGTGTCGTCCATGGCCATGTTCGACTGTTTTGACCGGAACCGCACAAGAGCACAGAGAGCGAGTGCACATTCATAGTGAGAAGAATTCAAGGGATGCATGATTTCTTCTGTTAAAAGTTGTTCGGCGCGAGTCAAGTTGCCCTGCACCCAGTTGCCGCCCACGATTTGAGAATTCATGCCACATCCATGAAAGGGGTCGCGACCCCTAATTCACACGGGGGCTCTTGGGTTCGGAAACCTGGCCTTTCGGGTGCCAGTAATAATATTCACCACACATGAGCAGCTCCAGTTCAGGTCTCCGAAGGAACCCTTCCCACACAAGCAAGAGCAGTCAGAATGCGAAGAATCTTCCATCTGTCTTTGAAGTTGATGATCAACTGTCGCCTGTATTAACTTCCTCTGGTTCCTCATTCCATGCGGAATGCGAGGATCTCTCCCCTGCCAAAGGATGTACTCCAGTAGGGCGCAAGAAGTTGAAAGGGTCTGCTCCGTCGAGCCAGAAGATTTACACACTCACTGCTGATCCAAATCATGGGACATGCCTTGTCACAAATCTCAGCAATCTGGTTGAGACGTGTCACTTGATTGCCGGATCAACTGATTCCAGCACAGTAATCCTCATTATTTGCTTCTGGAACTGAGATACTGATGCATGATCCTTAAGGTGACCAAACTTGAATTTGCTTGGGGTTTGGCTTACAAGACCTTAAACCTTGATACCTGCTTCAACCTGTTTTTCCATAAGCTACCCTTCATACTTGACCCTGCTTTGTGTTGCTAACTCCAACCAGTAACGCCAGACTGGCATACTCTGTTTGACCGAGGGAAATGGATGTTGATCCCGCAGTTAGGGGACCTGAAACTTATGCTTGAAGTTTGCCCCAGGCCCTTGGGGCACTCTAAAAAGGACCGCAGAAGCATCACCCTTGACAAGGTCCGTGAATGGCAGGTTATGCTCGCCTTCTGAGTTTGATGCCTTATCTCCTCAGTTTTGGACACAAGAGTCGTTCGAGTATGATATTCTGGCCATGCCTGGGCTAACTTACCCTGCTGTTCGCCTCAACAATGATCAATACATGCTACATACTCATCCTTATCACGGACTGGGCTGCCTTACGAGCCATGTTCAGCCACAGTTTGTTGTCATCAACTCTGCTCCAAAGCTGACCAAAAAGGCTCGGCACCTTCTGGATCTGGCAAAGAATCTCCAGGCAGTTTCACCCAATGGTGCGCTAGAGATGGCTGTGGATAGATTGCAGTCTGTTCTCGACTTGTATGACCATTGGCTGGAACTCAAGACACCGGTCAATTTTGCCACCCCCAGCAGTCATGGCAGCCACCAAGACATCTCCAGCCAGGCTCCCTCAGAGTCCGAGTTGGTGCCTAGCACAGACGGGGATGGAAACGAGCCCCAGGTGAAGTACAGTGATGGTGTCAGGACATCTACCCCATCAAAGATGCAAAGTTGGGCAGGACAACTGCAAGATGGCATCGCGTCCCAGTCCACAGATGTCACCGCCCATGACGACAACTGGAACTCATCAGAAGAAACCACTTGGGTCAAAGAAGTATGCAATTGGGCAGAAAAATGTGACGAGGCTGCATTATATGGATGCAGTTGGGAGGCCGAAGTGCTTAACGTTGGGCAGGTGGGCGAATATGCCAAGGAGCCCTCAAGACCCGCCCCTTCCCAAGAGAGTTGGCGCACATGGCACCCTCAGTGGGAGCCACGTGATTGGAATCAACCTTGTTTTTTCAACACAGCAAAGTTTACAAGCAATGACTGGGCTGTTTATGAGAAGAGTTGTGCATTGACTGGGACTACTAAGTGATTCGTAAAAGGTTGTCTCTCAATGCTTGAATGCGTGGCAAATGTGGCAACAGGTAGAAGAGCATGCCGTTCATGTAACTATTTAGTCGATGTTTTCACTTTCTTATTTTCAGCCCCCCTTTCTATTCTATATTACTCCATTAGTTTGAAATTGTCTCACTTTCACCTTGTCAGACAGTGAAATGGGTGACACTGAGGCCCATCTGGAGGACCAGGGAGATGGAGAGGACTGCGGCAGTGATGGCGCAGCAAATGGCACCAGTAGTGAGCCACGATGCCTCGCGCTGCCAACCTGAGTGAAGTCCTTAGCTGCTATGGACGGGTCAAGTAAGTTGTCCTGAATGAGTCAAAAGAACACATCGAACCGTCTCAAACGACTTACCGGCATCACCGAAGCCAACTGACAAGTCCGCGCAGCGAAGTAACGAAACTCCGAGCATCAAGCTCAAGGGGGGAGTAAGAAGATCCCTCCAGCTGGCACTACGCACTTATCAGAGCAGAGATGAAATGGATGCGTCAGGAGCATCCGTCGGCGATGAGAAGCTAGGAACAGACCCAACACACTGCAGAACGTGTCAGAATGAGAATGCGAAGGGTTGGAGCGAAGGGTTGAAGAAACCTCATCAAGGAGTACTCGAAACGAGCCAGATGATCCGGGAAGTGAAACAATTGTACTACCTAGAGATCCACAGCGACCTAGAACATCCCAGAAGCGAAAGAGATAGCGCATCAATGAGACAAATACATTGAGTGGAGATAGAAGGCCTGGATGCCATATTCAAGGGGCACAGGAGGTGTTGAGAGTCATCAAGGGTGATTTTGACCCTCAGAGCGAGGTAAGTGCGACTGCACAGGTGGAAAACAAGGTGGGACAAACGACACAACGAACGGCGCATGCTACGACTCGAAATGAGTTGGTACGTGACCGAGGAGCACTTACCAAGTCGTAAAATCTTGACATTCAGCGAACGGAGACCAGGATTACCAAGTTGCGGGATAAGCTGGAACGGGGAGCTGTAGTCCCAACCATTGCTCCGCTATACAACTCAGCGGCTTGGAAGTCTGTCAGAGGTGTCGATAGGTCATAAACTGAACATACTTCCAGAATCTCAGGCTGCAAGTCCTCATGCTCACACCAAACCCTTCCAAAAGTCTGCCATGATGGAACCCAACCAGGAGCATAATGCGTGCAGAGAAGGTAGCCTCGATCTTTTAACCACTCGAAGTGGTTGGACCACCAGATCCCTGTGTCATCCCGCGTTTCAGGAGGAAGTCGTTAAGTTGCTGACTACTTAAGCCTTAGCCCGTTCTGATTCGATCCGGCCCAACAGGCCTGCATGACAGCTACTAATCTGATGTTCTGTCGAACCCTTGAGCTGATATGATGATGATATGATCGGGCTTTTACTTTGCTCAAAGGACGCAGTGTGGGACTTGAGCTTGAGATGGATCTCGCCGAGCCTCGAGCATGTTCGGGCAAAGCCCTGGACCCTGACTGCTGGCACCTGTGGCAGCCAACCATTTATGAACATGAACGGACCAAATTATAGACTCCTGAAGGCTTGCCAAGCTTCAAGTCACAGTGGAGTGTGCACTTTTCTCCGTGGCCTCTTCCTTGCAACTGCTTAGTTCCCATTGCATTTACCAAGATGGTGGTCAAACTGTGTGCATTTGAACTAGAGTGAGTTGCACGTTTCCTCTGGGTCTCAAGAATATCCCATCCTTAGCGCCTAGTTACATCCTCTGGAACCACAGGCTCGACGCAAAATTTGGCAAAGGCTCACCAGACAAACTTAGACTCAGGTTTGGTATGAACCATATCGTCGAAGATTCGAGGTTCGTCGTAGCTAGAGTAGTGGGATGTTGCTAATCCAGCATCTTATGCAGCAATCCAGACAACTACATTGGCCTGTTCCTGGACATTACTCGCATCTTTCACGACATGGATAAAAATAATTTCAAAATGGCAATTGTGTCGAACAACGGAAATAAGCTACCTCCGGAACGAGTACCTCTCATCTAAGGTTGTCCAGGTGTGATCGTGCACTCTATCTGTTTAACGCGCCAGACAGGAATGCTGAAATGCAACCCATCAACCCCAAGTTTATTAAGTACGACAAGAACAGTAGTGGTTCGTAATCGAGTCAAAGGAGAACTTCTTCTGATATCGATACAGAATCAAAGTCGGACATGTTCAAAAAGATCAAGGAGTCGAGCAGATTCGACTACTCTGAGATGGTGATTCTCTACCTGCACACACTTGAACCGGCTACGCTGCTGACTATTCATCAGATCTTCTTCACCTGGATTCCCATGAAAGTCGGGAGGTCAATAAGGACCATGGTAAGGTTGAGCTTTGTTCAAGGGTCTATCACACCCTAAGAGTGTCCGCTAGGTGTGCAGCTCGAAGTGGTTGATAAACAAACTGGCATTACATGGAAGAAGTACCAAGATGTGTTGCAAAGCGCCAATCACAGCTCTCATGGAAAATCTGAGAGAGAGCTTGCACCTTGTACGAAAGTTTAGTTTTTATAGTGCAGTTCTGATGCATAGCCAGATGCTGGCGTCCCTTCACTCAGCGCTCACCTAGGCACAGGAAATTTTGCGGAAGCTTATCGAGCCAAGCACGACCCCGAGTCTGTTATCAAGAAGCTTACTAAGTGTTGGAAACCAAGCTTTCAAACGCGCTCCGTGGAGATCTACAAAGTGATTGAGTCTGGCCATCCATTTGAACCCAAGAACAAACCCAATGAAGAGGACGAACAGCTCCTCTCCATGATCACGATAGAGTTCCGGAACCTCAAATCTGTAGGCGAATTGCATGCTCCAGAGTTGAACCGCTTTTGTGGGTGGTTCCAATTGAAGTATATTCATGGCACACCGATTTGGGACACCCCGGGATACAAGCACTTCCCTTTCACTGTTCCTTTTCAAGTCTATGTCAGACGGGCTTTCCATCTCGTGGTGGATAGGTTGGAGTGGACTGTGAAGGAGTATGGTATTGAACATCGGTGAATCGAGAACTTCATCTTGGGCCTTGTCGCTCATCGCCTTCCAGGGATGCCCATCTAGTGAATGTCAAGTTTGTGGTTAATGAGAAGGCTCGTCTCTTGGACTGGTAAGTGCCTCAACACTCCTCCTGGACAGCGTTCTCGACATCGGCAAAGGGGCTTTGCTGTTTGCATGAAATGGGACGATCGCCACTATGTTCGTGGGCACGACAAGCTTGTGTGGAATAGTGGCGAGCCTGGTGCGAAGTACACCCCAGAAGAATTTGTGAGTGCACCAACTTTAACCTCTCCACATGTTTTCATCGCTTTCAGAGGAGGTACTGGATTGATTGGATGGTCAAGACTGAATACGAGGCGCAGATGACAAGACAGGTGATAGGCAACACTGACTGCCAAAGATATCTAAGCGACATAAGGTGGTGGCATGAGTGAGACTAGATCTTAATTTTGTAGAAAACGATCCAACAATCCGCTCCTCCTTTGAAAAATCTTCGGCACAAAAATCCAACAGTGTAAACATTCTTATTACATATTCTGGTCGAGGATGGCGGTGATAATGGCAGTTCGGCTGAGTAGCTGTCTGTCATGCCTGGTTCCTATTTCCACAGATTCACTTGCGTAAGGTGTTCATTGGAGAAAAGCTTGTACACATGGATTGTATTCAGCAAGGTACATAGTGGGAAAAGTCATGACTTGTAAAGCCAATACAGAAGTTAACGACAAATATTCTCCTTATGCTTCCTAAAGTCAGCCCAGGTTGCGTCTGGCACCTTGATATTCCAATTAGAAATCTGCTCCTCAAACTTGACGAACTGCCCTCCAGTTGCGATCTTTTCGTCGACTTGCTGGTCAGTGAGCGGAATGGTGAGTATCAAGGCATCTTGCATGTGGGTGTAGACGACCATCTCATTCCACCTAGTCGTAGCAATAGGCATGCCGCCCATGTAAAAGTGACGTGAGAACAAGATGTAGGGCATATTGACACCCCATTCTGCTACTTTTGCATTGTGGTTTTCTTGATCCCATGCAATCTTGAACTTGGTGTCCCCCTGGACGTTGGTCATCATTGAGTAATCTTCTGGCACCCAGATCTGGTGTGGCATATCAGCAGAGCTGCCAAGTGGCACTTTTTACGAACCTTGTTTGTAGCCAGGAATTTCTTTCTATCCCTAGCCCAGAGCTCGCACACGTGGGTTCTGGCATTGGCACTGAAAGCATTCTGCTTGATCCAGTTGGAGAAGTACTTTGCTCTAAGGTATCAGTAAGAGACAGCGAAGAAAGAGGTAGAGTCTGGTTACATTCGGGCATCATTGGCGATGTACATCGCATGTCCCCAACAAGCAGCCTCCTTCAAGCCCACACAGTTTTTTCCCTGTGTTAACAGGTTGACCATAATTTTGTCCATGCCAGCGAATCCAAGAAACATTGGATCCGAATAGCTCTTGAGGTTTTGTCCCAGGTAAGGACTCCTTATATTGTGAAGACAACACCATTGGTCAAGGCCTCGCTGGTAGTTTTCCCATGTCAGGCCCTTTTTATCACGAGACACCTGGAAAACAACACCTGGTTGAGAAATAACCAGTGTGAGTATCCTAGGTATTATGCTCGCTTAAAGCTCACCTTGCTCCACTCGAACTAGATTATTGGTAGCCTCATCATCGAACAGAATCTACATCCAGGATAAAGATGTGAACGTAGGGAAGTAAACTACTCACCATATCTGTGTAGTTGTAACGGGTCCATCCTTGGATTTGTCTCATGTGTACAGTCTTCTCTTCTGCTCGCGAAGGGTCATGTATCCAAAACTTATGCATGAATGAACTTACTATTGTACACCTCATTGAACTTGACCATCTGGATGATAGGTTTCTTTTTGTTGCCTTTCGGGTCCATGGCATTCCACCACCACAGAGCTCGCTCGCAGCTGTTATCATGAGTGAGCATGCGTGGCTTGGCGATATTCAGGACTCACGCAGCCTTGCTCTTATTCCTAGATACAATTGCCAGTTTCGCGTCGTGCTTGAGAACATCGTAAATGATTCTGGGAACATCTCCATACATGCCCCAGCGCTCTTTGTGATTCCTAAAAAACATGAGGAAGACTCGCTTCTCATATGCCTGAAGAACCTACGTTCGATCCCTGAGCACCCATTCTGAGCCATGCTCTTGCTCAATTATCCTCGGCAGGGACGTATGCATCGCATCCCTTGCCAATCTTATTGACATCCAGCCAACCCCAGAATATCTTCCAGCTATAAGATTTCATTGTCAGTTGACGAAGGCGAAGGTGAAAACGATGTACTCTGTATCAAGTGCAACCAACTTCAGGTAAGGAGACATGGTGGGGTCGTACCGGGGTAGTCGAGAACGAAGGAGGCATGGCAGCTACGTAATAGTATGGAAAGCCAGACAATCGCGCTTGATTTCAAATTGACGTTCGCCAAAGTGCGTACATTTGGCAAATGGCGTTTTGTTGTGGCACCACGTGCATTTGTTCGAACGTCCTGGATCCCAACAGCAACAGATGAGTCTAGTAACCAATGTGATAAAGCACCTCAAGCCCAGATAGGAATGATAAAAGATGGGCAATTGTAACCAAATGCTCATGCAATCAGATAATCTTTTTACTGAGAACAAAATCTGACTGCTTCTGTTCGGCACTGACACCTAGTCTGGTGACCAGACCGTCAAATGAGGCAAGCCATTGACACCGCCGATAGCAAGCTGGTCAAAGTGGAGACTGCTTCATTCATCCGCAGCATGGGAATGGGGACAGCTTTCCAAAGAAATTTTACTTTCATAGCTGTAGTTTAATCCAATCCTCTTTCGTCTTTTGGAAATTAGCCCAAGTGTCCGGTGGAACAGTAATATTCCACGCCTTAATCTGGCTCTCGTACGTCACAAAGTTGCATTGGATTCTCTCCTCCAGTTGCTTGGGGGTAAGCAGTATAGTGAGCAGTAAAGCGTCTTGCATCTGGCAGTAGATGGCCATCTCGTTCCATCGCTCACCCTGGGGAATTGGCATGCCCTTCATCCAATGATGTCTCGAGAAGAGGATGATATAGGGCACGTTGACCCCATCTCGAAACAAGTTGGTCGCGGTCTTCTTGACTCCACGCTGTATGTTGGTGGATCCAATCCTTGTTGTTCGTCATGAGGAACCCAAGCTCTGGAACCCAGATCTATGGCACACTGAGCTGATCTTATGACAATGCAACCCATATTACCTACCTTTCCGAGATCGTCAAATATGTTTTTGTCTCTGATCCACATCTCACAAATGTAAGTCTTTGTCTCAGCACCAAAGGCATCGGCCTTAATCCACTCACTGAAGTATTTGGCTCTTGCACAAGAGATGAGCACAAGGAAACAACATGTGGGATGGGCACTCACATTGTCGGGTTATCTGTGATGTATGTCGCATGACCCCATCTCGCAGATTCCTTAAGGTCAACCCGACTCTTTCCTTGCATGAGGAGGTTGACTGTGCCCTCGTCCATGCCTGAATAGCTGAGGAATACTCACCTGGGGTAGCTGGATAAACTTTGGCCGAGGTAAGGGCTTCTGATCCTCTTGCATCGCCTCCATAGTTCAATGCCCTTGTTGTAGGTATCCCAAGTCAGGCCGCATTGATCGCAAGTCACTTGAAAAGTCACTCCTGCGAGCGAAATCAGTGCTGAGTGCGTGAGGATGGCGGAACACTAGCCTAACTTGAGCCTCATGCTGTTGTGCCAAGCTGATTCATCAAATAGGATCTGGTGGACGAAGTCAATTCTGGTTCTGGTGAAATCTGATAAGCATACCATTTTGGAATAGTCATACCCTGACCATTCGTGTATCCTCTCAAAGTGAGCCGTGACTTCCTCTGGGAAACCAAGGTCAGGTGATGAAGAATATGCCGACTCTTGATAATTACCGTCGATGACCTCATCATATTGTACCATATGAATGATCGACTTTTTTTCGCCCGTCTTTGGATCAATGGCTTTGAAGTACCACAATGCTCTGTCGCACCTGTGCGATTGTCAAAGGAGGTCCTTGGGTGTTCTCATTTCACTTACAGGGCTTTACTCTTGTTGCGAGAAATGATTGCCAACTGGGCTCCATTCTTCAAAATGTCGGTGACGATCCCAGGGACGTTGTCATACAAACGAACAAAATTGTTGTGATTGCTGAGGGAGTTCTCATTGGATCATTAAACATGAGTAGCAGGGCGAGGACAAGTACCTCTTGTCGCACACTTTCCATTCGTTGTCAGGATTGAGCTGTAGATTATCCGCGATTTTGGGCGTGGTACTACGGCACTGTCCAAATTTATCTTCACTGAGGCACCTCCAGAAAATTATGAAGCTAGGCAAAGGAGATTCAAGTTAGAATTAAATGTGCAGAAAGCAAGATGAACTCGGTGTCAAACGCAACAATCTTTGGATACATATCCAACTTGAAAGTTTCATCCTGTTTAGAGATCTTGAGGATCAACCCGGCTAGTATCACGATGGAAAGCTTGGCAAGTAGCAGCTGCTCATGCTCCTGCTACATATAAGTAATTATAACTGTCACGACCAATCGAAAAATGTATGGCATGCATACTTATGTGGGTTGGATTTTTTGTACTCAGCATGGTCAACGTTCAGAATAGAAATTCCGCATCATATTTACTTAGCAAATAACTCCAAGATATCGGGTCATCACATCTTGTGTGTTTTACAAAACAGAACCTTCTCACGGTGCCAACTTGCCTGAAAAAGACAGTCAATCCGAGGAGATGTGGACACAAGTTTCGGATTTCGACCCAGAGGTCAAAAGACCTTCGGGAAACTGCGGCATCTTTTCAAAGATCGGAAAATCGGGCACCGTGTGCCCAGATCGATAATCAGTGCACAGCAGAACTGCTGAAAAGTGGCCGGTTGCAGCACGGACTAGCTTTGCGTTGCTAAAAGTCAAGACCATGACTTCGCACTGTTCGCAGCAGGGTGAACAGGCGCACAAAGTCATCTTGGTTGGGATTGGGTGAACAGGACAGGCTTGTTTGGTTCCCGAACCGCTGACATACATGATTTAGTGGGGCATCTTGTTCAGAAAGACAATCGTCGCCAAACTCCTCTGCAACATTATCCCAAACAGTGTCATTATTCATCAGAATGTAAGTCGTTTGTGATGGTGCCGCTCTTGGTGCTGATTGAGTATAGGACTTTGCACTGGTCAGTGCTGGAAGCATTCTAGCGCCTTGCATTCTCACTTTCATCACAGCCTTATGAAACCATTCCATATCATCCCGTCCACAAGGTCCAAGACTGGGACAGTGCTCCAACTGCTATAGACTGGCCTAAACTCCGAGAGTTCGTAAAGCAAGTCAAGCAAATAGGCAAAATCCCTCCAGAACATAAGAGTGCCGACCACCTCAACAAGCAGACAGAGCTGCCTATCAGCAAGGAAAATGAAGCACACTGGAAGGAAGTCTTCAGCTGCCTCGCTGAGAAATCCAGTGATAATGCTGTATGGGCCCTCGTCGATGGCTTCCTCTTGTACTGGGACCCAGTAGGCTCCCACGTGATTGTCCTTTTGCAGTATTGAATATTGTTGTGCAGGTTGTCGTCAAGCACCTGGATCTCAAAGTGTTTCTCAGGACACATGATGTGCTCAAGGAATGTCGAGAAAAGCGCGCAACTTACGTCACAACTGGTAAGTTGATAACTCGCACGAAATTCTTTACTAACATCAATTCTCAAGAGGCTGAAACATGGATAGATCCCCCCAACTACTGGGAGAATATTGTCTGGCCTGCCTATGTTGACAGCCATAAAGGCATCTTCACGAATAACAATGTGGAGCACAGAAAACCTAGGGAAGACATGGTGCCCGGTTTGCTGCTGATAGAAGGCCAGGAGCACATGATAGACGATATTGTCTCAATGTGTTGCAAGTACTTTGTAGACTATGCAGAGTGATCGTAAGAAGTGTACATTTATACCACGAATGGGTAGCAGTACTAACGGTGGAAATGCTCTTTATTCTCCTTGAAATTAGCCCAAGTCTCAACCAGTACTGTGGTATGTCAGTTCTTAATCTCGTCTTCACATTTTACACAGTTGCTTCCGTGCGCGATCCTCTCCTCAACTTCCTTCTCACCGAGTGGAATGGTGAGGATTGGCGCATCTTGGATGTCGGTGTACACGATCACCTTGGTGAAACAGTGGTCTTTAGGGATGGTCCAGGAATATCACATTTCCACATACAATATACTGGGGCATGGTAAATATGGTTCCCAGGTCATCCCATGCACTAGGACTTGTCATGCCAGGCGTGCATTAGCCCGCCGGGCGACACGAACTCCCTAGGACCCCCCCTAATGATACTAGTAGTAGGTTGATTGGAAAGTCTGTATAGCTTAGCATCCACTGTAACACGTAGCTAGAACCGTATAAACTCCTAATAAAAAAAGTCAACATAGATGTCCTCTACACACCTACATAGATAAATCTATAATATGTCTCAGAAGATGTTGTGATGCTGTCAAAAATGTGTCGAAGCACGAATGAGGCTGAGTTTCCATCATGGTCAGTGAAAAGCGTGACAATATTGCCTTATTTGTATATTACTAAGCGTTACAGTAACGGCCCCTCCCCACTGAAAATGATTCCACCAGTTCGTATCGCTACGCACGCCTCTTGCTGTACATAGCTCCTATATTTCACCATCTGTGGCGTATACTGTTAATGCCATTTATCCTTTTGGGGTAGGCTGAAATCCGTGTCATGGTGACGGTGACCACACTGACTCGGAGATGAGGTCGAGGGCGATGACGAGGCAACGACGCCGAGATGAGGGCAAGGTGACTGCGACCCCACTGAGATGAGGATGAGGGCGATGAGGAGGCAATGACGCTGAGACGAGGACGACAATGCTGTGGGCGATGACGAGAGGGTGAGTACGGTATGGTGACGGGTACGGGTATGGGTTTGTCATGGGTCACAAAATCGTGACCCATACCCATACCCGTCAGTACCCGTAGTACCTGTGCTATTGCCTATGTACTACTACTTCATGCATTCGTGAGTAGTACTACACAAATAGAACCTACTGTGAGTAAAGCGTCATCCTGTCCAATGACATATGCAGGTGGCAGTGACCCAAAGGGTCACTTTCCCAAATCCCGATGGCCCACCCCTTTGGGGGTCCCTGGCTCGCCTGCGGCTCGCTACCCATTGGAATGACCTGGTTTGGCATCCCTTTGGCAAACGGTCGTGTGTACAAATAAGTTGGTGTTCGGCATTCTCCGAATCCACGTCTTGCTCTCCATGTGACAAACCACATCATACAGAATGTCCACCACACTAGTCACCCTCAATTGCTTGCTCTCTGGCCAAGACAGCTCGCGCATATTCAGGGTCAAGGTTCCCAGCACCGAGAATGTTATAGCACTTAAAGAAGCTGTCAAGGAGAAGATGTCGGACGTGCTGAACGGTGTAAATCCAACCAATCTGACCCTTTGGAATGTTTCCCTTCCTTGCGACAACATGCTCGAACAGCGCATTCAGGATGTAAAGTTCTTGGAAGATACCAAGCTACACCCTGTGAAAAAGATATCTGGAATCTTCTCTGGAACTTTTGATCATGAACTCCTTCATATCATTGTCAAAGCACCACTTCATGGTGAGTTGTCTGGAAACGCCATTTTTTGCTTTAATTGCGATTTCTTAGCAAACATGCCGCAAAGTATGATTACTGTCTTTTGCTTGCTCTGGGGTGAAGACATCGAGTCTATTTTCGCAGTCAATGTCGCAATAACAAGGAAAGTTGTTCACCTCAAACAGGCGATAGGTTCAACAACCAAGGTAGATATGCGTGAGATGGAACTCCGGAATGTTAACATACCAATGGACGACACAATCACAGAAAGGATTCGGAAGCTCGATCTTAATGCTGAGGGACCCTTACATGCTATGAAATTACTTTCTGAGGTCTTCCACGAGCCCCCTAATCCTGATTTTCTGCATATTGTTGTTGCATCACGCAAGCAACCACCTGCTGGCAAGTTGCCCATCTGTGTCTTTTTTTAATACTAAATACTCAGTTTCACATGCAGCTATTGAGCATGTCGAGGAGGGTGATATCTTGACTGATGTAATCGCCCGTATGTGTTCTTTGGTCATTGAACAGCTCACTCAGTAATGCCTCCCAAAAAAGGATTCAGGCGTGCCTGTCTCTTGCACCCTGCAGATCTGACCCCTTCCGCAGCCGCAAAGTTGAGCCAGTATTTTGAAATTCAAGGCAATGAAACAAAGAGGATATATGACGGTTGCTATAATATAACCAGACCAGCAGACATGAATGGACCTCCCATTCAGTTATTCAACCCAGCATTCACATACTTCAGTAGCAAGGCTTTTGATCCCGGATACAACGTGCCCAAAGAATTCATCCAAGATGTTAGTGGTTTTATAGCTATGTTTGCTGCAATCCACCATTATGAAGTTGACCGCGCAAAGTACCTTCAGCCTTTATTTGCGAAGATAATTGGATGGCCTATTGTCATTGCGGAAAACCATGATGGAACTGTTCCGGATGCTGTAGTAAACAGTTCATATGGCCACCTTCGGCTGTTTCTGATCATTGGTGAAGGGAAGAACGAGTTTGGCGATGGAGGTTCAGACCCATCTGTTCAGGCCTTCTTCTCCTTCCAACGCGTGATGAGTCAAGAGGAGGTGCGAGTCATGGTATTTCTTGGTTTCCTTTTCACTGATATCTGTATGCTAATGTGCAGAACGTTTGGGTTCGCGAGAGATGTTGCTTTCCCATGTTCCTCATTGCCCATGCTGGGCCATGGCTCACGGTTTTGGGTGCCATCATCACGTCGGAATGTGTTGTACAGTGACTTACAGACTTCATCTGGATCCCTATCCACTCTGTCCGTGATGATGAACAATATTTCCGAGTTGGGCACGTCTTGTATGCCCTCAAGGAATCAGTCAAACAATTAGATATGTGGTACAAGACCATCTTGAAAATCAATGGACACCCACCCGTCCGCTCCCGTTTTTTTCCAACTCCGGACACATATCTGCACAACGGTAAACAGGTGACATTCACGTACTTGACACCCCTCGAGCGGGGTGCTTCCTGCATGACGTATTTGGCGAAGACCGGCGAGGACGACGCAAACCGCGTAGTTGTCAAGTTTGTCAGTATGTATGGTGCAGATGCTCACCGTGCGATGGCGGCAGCAGGCTTCACACCAAAGCTTCTCTACCACGCGTTAATCAACATCAAAGATGATATGCTGTCATATGGAAACCTGCGGATGGTTGTTATGGAGTACTCCAAAGGTCTGACATTCCACGATGCAATGCAGCGTAAAATGCCTCTCCCTAGGTTTTCCGCCAGCCTCAGGAAAGCCATTGAGTGTCTTCATCGTCAAAATCTCGTATTTGGCGACCTTCGGGAACCAAACATTATGGTCATGCCAGATGGGAATGTGCAGCTGATTGACTTTGACTGGGTGGGGCAAGAGGGTGTAGTCACCTACCTGCCGTCCATCTCACCCATCATCAAATGGGCGAAGGGAGCGGGAGCATTGGAGTTCATTCGCAAGGAACATGACATAGAAATGGTGGCTTTGGTGGAAGCTAATTACAAGAAGTATTGTGGTAACTAAGCTTTCCGCAACAGTAGATCTCCGGGCGGAAAGCATTTGAACGTTCAACATTCAATGCTCAATGTCTACTGTTTTTCATGTATGTATCTGACCAGATGCCTATGTCATCCTTGGCGAAAATTAGTTGTGGGGAACAATGGATGACGCTTAGCGGGAAACAATAGACACGTTGACAGATTCAAGATTGGTAGACCACGAATTCCATGGATGGATTGATATGTTTTGATTGTGGGTGCTGTGTAGGCAATATACAAGCGTTGCATCCCCGTGTCACCAACTTGGGGTGCTTCTTAAAGTCCACCTGCGTTCTGATGGGATGCCGTGCATAGAGGGAGGGGGATGGGTGAGCATCAATGGTTGTACCATGCAGCATGAGAGACAAGAGACCAGGGACAAAAGACGTAGGACGTGAGCTGCGAGGTATGGAGATACAAAGGGAGTGCACGCACTTGATCTCCTTGTTCAACAGTCTCGCTGTGGGTGACATCTCTGAAATCTGGTCCATCCGTACTGGATGGCGTTGTGCCCATGCCCGAAAGACATCGTGAATATCTTGGCGCGAGGCGGTCATCTTGAGCGACCCTGCTGACGCGTGAGAGCGCGAGACTTTGTGGCCTGCATTGAGCAGCACTGAGCTAGAGAGTGAACAAGAATAAAGAAAGGGGGTTCGTGAATGAGCAAGCATGGTAAAACGATAAACGGCTCACGTACACAACGTCGTCGAGTGCGGGCATCGAGCAGTGGAATGTTCCCGCAACTTTTCCGGGGGTGAAATAAAACGGGCGTCGAGTTCCTGCGAACAGTATGATATCCCGTCAGCAGGGTCGACAGGTCATCCTGTAATACACGAACCTCTTGGGCGACGGCCAACATTCCCTTTGTACGAGTCGATGTCCCATAATTCTTCGCGTTTCGATCGACATGTTCGACAACTTTGGCCACGAACTCGGGGTTATGGAGTGGACCCGACCACATCGGACCCGCCAGCTAGGTACCACACTTATACCGTCAGGACATGCCCAGACCACCGAGAGGCCACCAATGCACATGCATGCTGAAACCACACTCGGGGCATGTCGAATTGACGGGAGGGCCAGTGGCCATTTTGTATTGAAGATTGATCACGCCGGAGTGTTCGTTCATCTTTTCTACCACCCGCCCCAATTTTTGCTCGTGGAAGGAGGTGCATCCCGAGCAGACGTAGTAGATGGACGCTTTACTTTCGTTGACAATGTCAGCTTGGCAAGTAGATGGTGTAAGCAATGCAAGAGTGTTACCTGGCTGCTTTTTTCACCTCTACAGGAGCTGCATGGATTCACACGAAGATACGAACGTAAAAGTCGATCAACAGGGACAGAAGAGGTTCGATGTAGCATCCGTATCTGCTCGCAGATGTTGGGATCATGTTCAAGACCAGCCGGAGTGCCTACACCCTGATGGATACCAATGAATCTGCGGACCGATACCAAACTTACAGCCTCATGAGAGTATTCCACTTTTACAGGCATACCACCATAATTCGAGAAGCTGGCAAAGATGTGAGTATAAAGTACTAAACCATGAACGACACCCTCACCATTTTTCAGAGTAATTCGTGGTTGCAAGGACCGACATGTCAGTGCATGTCACACAGAGCAGACCCATGATGTCCAACATTAGGACCAAAGTGTCACTTCCCAGGTTGCTGACTTGCCTCCACTGTTTACAGCCTGCACGGCACCATCGATAAAGGGGGCAGCGGTGCCATACGGATCAATGTCAACGACATCGACGCGAGTTTTCTCTGTGCGATGGTTGTACATTAGAGCGCTGACACCTTGTCAATCAATCAGGTCGTGTGATCGGCAAAACGGACGCACCACGCATCATCTTCATGAACTCAGACTTTGCCCGGGTTCAACTTGATCATCTGCTGTCTGTCAGTCGTACGTCCAAATGTTCCTACTACATTCAGTAAATAGTCTGAGCCCCACCCAAGGCCCAAGTTGCCCAGCTGACCAGGGGGAATACCCGTGTTCGACAACGCTTCCAAGTCCTACTGATCGAGGACATGAGAATTTGAACGTTTTAATCCCCTGATACCAAGCGTGTTGTGTCAGTGTTGATCACATGCACTGGCATGTCCAGACGCAACATGTAGACAATGACTTAAAGGCCATCTTACATGTGACGAATGGCATGCTGGGAGCAATGAGATGTCAGGGAAGGTTTTGCGTAGCTCGTCGGCCTGGGTGCACAAATGATACCTGGAAAGTGATTTATGAAATGAATGCATCGGTCTCACAGTGACGCATCCCAAGATTGCTTACTCACACATGTCACCCTCATTCACTCTCTTCAGTTAAGTGTCTTATGACGGTCGCTGTCATTCTGAATTATGGCAGAAAGAGCAGGGAAAAGATGAAACACTATCAGTGAAGTCAGCAATGACAACGGTAACACGATCACCTGAGATGGACATCGAAAGAACATATCACGCATCTTCCTTGGAAGATCTCCGAGCATACACCCAAAGGCCACAATGCAAAGAGCTGATGGTATGAGGGAAAACGAGCAACGTTGAAAAACAACAAGAAAATCAAGGCGTCTGAGAATGCAAGCTGGGCACCGCTTCTTTTGTGTGTCATCTAATTATTGGTAGTCAGCGTCTGAAACGGACATGCCATGCAATGCCCGCTCCCGGCTCATCTCTGATAGCATCGACTTCTGCCTGGGCACATCTCCACGCAAGCGGGTTCTCGACCATTGGCAAGCATGAATGTCATCAATGACAAACTCGTCTGTAGGTTCTGTAAGCGATGCAGCCATGTTCATGAATCCTGCACCGACCATTTCAGCCTGTGCATAATGGTAATTAAAGATTTCACCCTCGTCTGTTCAGCATTAGTGTGATGGCACCAGGATTTCTTTAACGGCCGCGGAGAGCGATGGTGCATTATTGGGACAAGAATCCAAAGCTGTGATTCTGCATGCACTGTGCAGTTCGAAGATGGTAGGGATGTTGGTGTCGATGATGTGATGCTCTTGCCCGATGATACCTTCCGATGTGGTGGCCCATGGACCTAGATCGTTCCGTGAAGGATGTGTTCAAGGACTAGAGGTAAAACAACGTCAACGACATCCAGGACCACCAGATGGATGTTGTGCATACCCAAAGACTCTCCTGATGCTTGATGCGTTCACCGCCACCCGTAGAGATGGACTGTAAAACACGCCATGCGAACTCAAGTCATTCCTAAGGCGAAAGCACCTGCAGCAACATCTCCATGTCTTTCTTTCTATCCTTTTGCGTCGCGTCTAACAATTTTCGAGTTTCGTCGAGTTCAAGTCGGGTGCGTGATGAATTGTGGGGGGCAGGTGAGAAGATGCGGAGGACGATATAAAGGGGAGGGGAGGGGGACTTGCGCAATCGCAGACTGGATCTCTTTGTCCGAGTGTTCACACCATTCAAGTGCGAGTACCTGTGTCGCAGCGGCTCTGAGGGTCGCCGGATTCGCACGGTAGGTCCTGTGAGATCTCCCCTTGAAGTGGTGGCGGTGTAGCCACTCACTGGCCATCATGGAAAACACACTTTCTCAATAAGGCCTTATAAGGGCCATATAAGGGCCAGAAGGGCCAAAACCCAGGCCGCGGAATGTGCCACCAGGCCTTATAAGGCCTTAAAAAGGTCCTAACTGTTCCATGTTTACACAATTATTATGTGAAACCCTCATACTATGAAACACTTGTGCGCACAGGGTCAACATTGTACATGCTAGGGGCAAACGAACCCATTCGCTAGTGATGTCCCCATGATCATACAATTACGCACCAAGGTTTTGTCGAAATAATTTTACAGTCAGTTCTCAGATCCGGTACAAGAGGCAAAGTAGTATCACCCATTATAACAATAGGTCCTATGGAGAATGAGCATCGGACTGTCAACCCAATCCCACATCACACGATCTGACAAAAGTGGTCAAGGACCGTCATATAGACTCGAACCCCTCACGGGGTGTTTCTATTCACGAGAGGTTGTAATATGATGTAACTAGTTAATACTAATGGCATCCCACCCACTCTCCAGCTTGTCCTCTTCACCTAGTATGACGTCTGTACACATTGGGCGTCATGTCCCGTCGATGTCAGGGGGAATGTGCCGGGGCAACTAGGTCATCACACAAGTCGAAAACGTCGAGCGGGGCCGCGACGGTGTCGAGTGTTCGAGCCGTAAATGTCGATGGCACCCTCTTTGCTGTAGTTGACAATGGGGGGCATGACCCGGGCCTGCATCTGGAGGGGACCAGGTCGACGAACTCGTCATTTTCATAGGTAGAAACAACCTGGGGTGAACAGAATTGACTGAGAGCGTCATTGGATGGTCTAAGGACGTCTTGGAGGACGGAGATGATCAGGGTGTCCAAAAGTGTCGACAAGGTCATTTGGGCATCGATGATCGAAGCGATGTCGTTTTACGCGCCAAGGAGTTTGTTGAAGTCAAAAAATCGATGGCGCCATTGGGCGCGTCATTTGAGTGATCGCCATCGTCACCAGCAGCCATTAGGGCACCCGGGGCGTCAAGAGACGAGTGGCAAGAAACGTCTTGATGCCATTTTCATTGTATGAATTGGGCAGAGCAAGTAGGGTGGCGAGGGGCTCGATGCCCATGTGCTGCCAGAGCATGAGCGGGAGTCGCTGGGAATACCAGGGGATCGTATTGAGCTGTGCCAATGCGATGGGCAAGCGTCCTGCCTGCCAGTGGGTCGACCTGTGCAGTGCCCAGTTCGATTTGTGCCTCGCCATTTCGCATGCACAGATTGGGGTTGCCAGTGGCATCGGCATCGGCAGAGTCCATGTTGGGATTGGGAATGTGATTGGAGGCACTGGGACCAGCGTTGGCATCGTGGTTGGCCCAGATCGGGGTGTTCGTCTCGCAACACTGATCATACATGCACATGTGCACTCAGCATCCGCCTTGATCGTCTCGTCTCGCCGCCTGGGTCGACCTGTATGGTGTCTGGTTCGATTTGTGCCTCACCATTTTGCATGTGCAGGTTGGGGTTGGTAGTCGTGTCCACGTCGGGAGAGTCCACAAATGGGAACAGGATTGGAGGCACTGGGACCAGTCGTATTAGCATCGTGGTTGGCCCATCAGAGGCATAGGCGTCTGAGTCTGTGGTGAGGGACGGAGAGGTGGGTGTTGCAAAGGAGTCTGACCAGCGACCCTGATCATATCCAGACCTTAAGTGGTGGGCGTTGGAGCGGCTCTGGTTTTGGCTAGTGCTCGCTGTCTGAAGGGTCAGAATACTTAGCTCCATAAAGTTAGTGTTGTGTCCCCTCAGAGTTTTTATCGGCTAATATTTCCACTGGCATGACTCGGTGACAAGGGACTCTGGACACCTACAGTGAAGTACAAAACTTTATTTTTCTTTGCTTGCTCGCCGTCAACCACATGCCAGTGGATGCGATGCCCAAGGAGACCTGCAGTGACCAAGCTGAGGTCATGAGTCACGATGACTGATAAAACAAGCTACCAAAGACACTCAACGCATTGCTCAAGGGGGAGCGTGACGCAGTCACGAGTTGACCAATGGTGATGGAGGTGGAGGTGCTGACAATGGAGTCAGGTGCAAGAGAGGAGGAGGGCGGTGAGACACACTGCAGTGCCCAATGAACCTACCAAACCCAAAATAAACCCAAGGCCATTCGGGACCAAGGCGATGATCCGACAGGCAGCATGAGTGCCCTGAGCGCATCGCATGACAACCCAGAAGCTGCATCGCACTGTCGCTTCAGCAAGACTGTAAGTATCAGACCTGTTGGCATACTGCATTCGATTATGCTCATTTTGGGGTTTACAACTCAAATATATTGTGTTCTCAATAAATTTGAGTTTCAGTGATGTGGCACAGACGCGATCGGGTGTGGAGCGGCTGCTCGAGGCGCAGATTCCCAATCTTGTCTCATTGCGAGTTTTTGGACACGAGACCAGCAGAGGACCAGTCGTTCATGGGTGTGTGTTGCTCATCATAGCCATGCGAGGCTAGATCGTACAATCTATGTGCTATGTATGTTGCTGTTGGGAGCTGCATCAACACTGATGAAACGATGTGAATTCAGAGACACTTTGACGAGTCGTAGAGTGATGAGGAACAGGAGATAAGATAACCAAGAAAATGAGATCATCACAGACTGTTCAATGCCTCAATGTAACTAAAACATGCATACCAACGCAAAAACACACATGCACCAATCACGCGAGGCGGCCGCTTGTCGTGTCCAGGCACCGACAAGGCGGGTGAGAGCACCAGCGGCATCTCAGGCTCCGTAAAGTCGCTCGCAGTACCGGCGAGATACTCAATGACCGCTCTCTTGAGCAAGAGCTTGTCGTCGCACTTGCACGTCAAACTTGGATGGCTGAGGGATATTTGCCAGTATGACAGATCGCGAGGCGCGTCGTGTGATGCCTCAAGGTTGTCGAGTCCAACGTCCCTCCTGACCACATGACGCGAAGGTCCGATGTCGATTCTAATTTGGCAATCGAGCGGTGTGATTGGAAGCTTGGCAAGGTCATCCAGTGAGGATGAGTTGGGTGGGTCGGGGCTTGTATTGTGGTGATTGGTGCCAATCGATGTGTACTTACATGGTAGAGTTGCCCTGAGCCCACTTGATAATCAGATTACCACTTTAGGCCTGGGCGCCTAGCTATCGATCTACTAGTAACAACTTTGGTGCTGCTACGCTTTGCACCTTCTGCGGGTGGCCTCCGAACAGCCCTCTACAACCATGTTTTCGCAAAGAAACACGGCGGCCAGTGGATCCTGCCACGAATCGAGGACACCGATGCCGTGCGCTGCATCCTGTCCCTTTCAACTACCCTCAAACTCACACTTGTACCTGTGCAGTCGCGCCATGTCCCGGGAGTGACGACATTTGGTCGGCGTTGAGTTGGGCTGGGCTCTCCTATGATTTTGGTAACGTTGAACCTAGACCCCGTGCAACCACGACTCTGACCAAGCTGCTTTTCTTCAAAAGGGCCTGGATTGGACGTATCATCAGGTATGTAGTTGTTGTTGATTCCATGTCTCTCCTCATTGACGTGCTGGCAGTCAGAGCATCTAGACTTGTATCGCTTGTACGCACATTGGCTCTTGGAGGTATGCATTACCCCCGACATTGTGTTTGTCCCTCACAGCTACTCCCATACTAGTCAGGTCACGCATACTGCTGTTTCTGCTCTCCGGATATACTCGCTACTACAAGGGAGAGGCTGGCTCGCGCCGGATCCAATTCGACCTATGACAAGGCATATCTTCATCTCACCGAAGAAGAGGTTGCGAGACGCATTTGTGCTGGCCAAAAGTCCATTGTCAGGTTCAATGTATGTCACTGTTTTAATGTACCGTTTGCCTAGGACGACAAGCTCCCACCATGTGTTCTGGCGCACGATATCATCTTTGGAGCTTTGCGCGATGCTCATGCTTCTCTGCCGACCGATCCCAACCTTCTCAAATCTGACTTGTTCCCTATGTACCACCTTGCTTCTGTCGTCGATGACATCTCCCACGTAATCCGAGGAGAGGCAAGTCTCTTCCATTCCTCCAAGTACATTCCTCTTTACGTGTCATCTCTTAGGAATGGCTCCTGTCGCTTCCTCGACTTGTATTCTTGCCTTTCACTCAAACCCCCTCAATTTGCACATCTCCCCCTCTTGCTAAATCCTGATGGGTCCAAAATGTCGAAACACAAAGGTGACACTGTGGTCCTGGAGTTCATGGTATGTTTCCCCACCACGTTCATCCACTCCATTTCCATGTTCGACCAAAACACTAGAAAAGGGGGTGGGAGCCAGAGGCATTGATCAATTGGCTAGCCCTGGTGGGCTGGGGACCAGTAGCACGATCCCCTTCGGACTCGACTTTTGCCACTCGCAGTCCTGAAAGCATGGCTATCCTGACGCTTCCAGAGCTCGTCGAGCAGGTATGTCTCCAACATCACAGCCCCTGATGTGACTGAATTAAAAAAAAAAAAACAACATCTGTGCATCAGTTCGATCTCATATCATTGATGCAGTGTTGCCAAGTTCTCGAACCCGCCAAACTCGAATACATCAACAAACACCATCTCATGCATAGCTGGAAGGACGACCGAGGGACGTTGCATCACGCACACAGGATACACGATCTCGTACGCACGTCTTTCCCAGACAGGTACGCCGTCCGTGGTAGTGGGGCACGACGTTGAGGTATGCTTGACGGCGGCTCTCGACAGCCCACACGCGACCCCGGAATACATCGCCTGAGTCCTGCATGCATTACAGGTGAGGGCCTCTCTCTCGCCGGCTTGCTTCGACGGACCCAGCTGACGGTGCTGCATCAAACGACGAGCAGGGATGGATACCCAACGTACAGGACGTGCACAACCTGGCCCCTTAGTTTTTCATCCACCCGAATTATACGACGCCCGAGGCGCAGTCGATACTCTAGTCGTTCTCGAGCGAGGATCGTCGTACGTACCCACCCTGCTCGAAAGACAGAAAGAACTCACCGCTTCTGAAATTATCGCTTGGCTGTTTCGTCCGTACGCACGTGCAGGTCGCGCGCTCGACGTCACCCTCGGATGTCTTGAAACCAAGACCGAGACCGAGCCAGACGTGTGCCGCATTGCCGATCTCATCCATGCCGCTTGTGACGCGACCAGGCTCAAGCAAAAACACTTTATGACGGCCCTTCGGCACGTGCTGACTGCGATCAAGGTCAGGTCCCCCTTCCCCACCTGCTCTCCCTTTTGTTTTTCCTGCTCGCCTAGTACCTCTCGGCTCACCCGTGTTCGTCGCCTCAGGCTGGTCCCACCATCGCCGAAATGATCGACATACTCAGGTGAGAGCGAATGATCATGCGACTCAAAGACGCCCTCATCAACAGTCACACAACTTGACCCCCTGAGCCAAAGGCACCTATGCGCATCTGTTCTACATAGTACTGTACATATATAAAGCTTGTGACCGTCATACACGAATGCGAGTGTTCTTTCTACACAACTCACAGCATCTCCCACCCACCACTGCCGACCGTGCTCTCCAATTTACGCGCCACGGCCGTCGGAATACCGTGATGAAGCCACGTCTTGCGTATCTCTTCCCATCGCAGACCGTCAATGTACTGTCGTCGTCCCCATCTATGAAAAACAAAAATGTAAATAGAACGTTGCATCTGAAACGCGTGACGAGCCAACAGACGAACGCACCTCATCAAAATGTCCACTTCCCCGTGTACGTCCAAATGACCCATTGTTGCCATACAACACCGAACACCGCTTGATGACGAAATACAATCCTACTGCACCACCACACCTGCCAGGCGTGTCAGTCATCAGCACTGTCACCAAACCAAGAACAAGAAGAATGTGGACCCACTCTCGCATGTGCATGTTACACTCCCCCCGCCCATTCCCGTCCATGTCCATACAACAATGACTGAGCATACAACACATCGCTCCACACACCAAACAAATCGCCATGTCCGTGGGCACCATCCCACACCGCACGCACCGCATCACCTTGTCCCTCCCTTCGCTAAACAGGTTGTCGAGCATGATCGGCAACTGTGCCAACCGATAGACCGCCGAATAGTCCAACACGACGCCACGTGGGAATGACTATAGTGCGCACACCAGCCCGAGAGCGCGTTTTGGAGTGTGTCTTGGTTGGGTAGGTCAGATAGGGGTGGGACGTGCAACAGCATCAATAGGCACCAGTACTTTGTCGTCGTCTGCCCCATCGCTCGTCAACGGCGTCATGAACATGTTCAGGAGGACAGACTGGCAGAGAATGGCCGCGCGTCGCAGGAGCGGCAGCGTGAACGCATACAGCAGCTTTTCGATCCGCGCCTCGCCAAACATCTTGAACACAAGTGTCGCCGTGTGTTCAAATACGGGCGAGTGACGGACGACGGACACGAAGAACATGCGCACGTCGCCAAACAGGTCTGCGTGGCTCCCCGAGGTGACTGGCACGGCGTAGCACGATCGGGCCTTGTTCAACATATAGACCATCCCGATGATGGTGCGCGCCAGACACGCATAGTAACACAGCATGAGCACATGCTGGAGCATCTCCGGAGTGACAGCAGCTGTCTTGATGAGCACCGTAAATGGATCGCAGAGCAACGGTGGCAACGAATACAACGTGAGCGATGTCCGGCTCCACTCTGGCAGTAGCCGTTTGACAATGGCCTGTTTCACCGCCTCCTTCCGGTTGTCCTTCCAGTTCGATCTTGGCCAACGAGGCTAAACGTCTGAGAAGTGACCTTACCATCCGCACCTGAGTCTCTGTCAAGCCGTCCGCAACGTTCCCACTCGCACTCACGCCCGAACCCGTCCTGTGATCGAGGCGATCGTATACCCCACGAGCTCCTCAGGCAAATATATCCCCGAACCCCTCTTGCCAGGCTCCGGCTCTGGTCGCTCTCATAAATGACGCGTCTGCTGAGAAACGATCTTGGCCATGTTCACCATGCTATCCAACATCTTGAATGTCTCGAAATTTTCCCCCGCAGAATCTGAACAGCATAGTTAGGATCCTGCGCGCTCTAAAACACAAACTCGCCCATGCCATTGCGGAACTGCAACGCGTCCACCGCCACGTCAGGCTTGGACTTGAGGATCGATATCCCTATCACGCGGATCCAGTCGGGGAATGGGACGGTCGTGGCGGGCAACGTCGATAGGCGAGAGATAGGTAGGATGATGTTGCCTAGACTCTTGCACAACGGACAAATGTATTCTTTGCAAAGGATATTCTCTGGGTGGTTTCGCGCCGTGTGCGATGTTGTTGACGAATGGACGTGTTGTAAATCTGGAAACACTCCATGTGCATCATGTGCCCATGCATGGACATGTGCAACTTGAAGCCAAAGTGGGTGTGTTGCGCCGGAAAACCGTCAAAGTTGGGCGTGAACTGGGTCACATCTTCATGATGGTCCATGTCCACGGAGGGAAATGTCGAGAGTGACGGTGGATGAGAACTGCAGTCAAGCGAGGCTGGCATCCCCATCAACTCGTTGAGATACACGCTGTGACTATCAGGATGTTTCCGGAGCAATCGGCTGTGCTGGACGAGCCTGAGTGTACCCCATGGCTTCGAGTCGTTCAGGTCCTCCTGACATACAATGCACGACCCGTATTGCACCTCCTTGTCCACGTCCTCGAAATTGATCGCAAAGCTCGCTTGCTGCGCCTTCATCTGAGCCGTGATCGCCTCCTGACACACCTTTTCCGCATGCTTCTTGAGCATCTCTGGGTCCATGCCAGATTCCATGACCAGGACGACCTTGCAACACGTCTGCATCTCCTCTGGCACGAACTTGGACATCTCCTCCAAAATCCATCCCACCCGAGTCGTGTAGGGCTTGAAATGTTCCATGTTCTCCATCGCACACACGATGTTGATCAAATTCAAATTCTTGCCATCCTCAAACACCTTGAGTGCAGACAAATGACTAAACACCGACGCGCTCCATGAGTGCCATCATGACGAGGTAAAACACTTGATGGAGGGTCGTCCCCGCCGCTTCTGTCAACACCAGAATATTGTAAATGGCATAAAACATCACTTGGAGAAGCGCCTTGGATTCCAACAATGACGGCAAAATCGAAAATGAACCCATCTCGATGCTGATCTGTTTCGCCACAATCACGGGGTCCATCTCGCCTGTGATCCGCTTCAACCACGCCTTGAGGACCGCTTCGACTTCTTCGCGTCTGTTTCGCGCATGGTGGTAATAAAACAGGTTGACCTCGTCGTACAACGCGTCTTTGAGCTCGTGGCTGCCCACATCAGTGGTCACTTCCAGCGCTCTAAAGTTGGCGACTTGTCTGAGGACGTGTTCGAAACAGACGACGTCTGTCATGCGCTCGGCAACGCGTTTCACGAGGTCGGTGTATGTGCACGGTCCAGCTGCAAGCGCATGGATGATCTCACGCCAAACGGCGACCGGAAGAGACAGTTTGGGAAGGGCTGCCCTTCTCAGTCAAGAGGGTGATGATGACGTACAATACCTCCTCCACCATGCTGCTGAGCGCCTTCATATGTCGGATGGACTACTGCCCCATGGAAGAATTGGAGAAGCTTGAAGCGATCAAGGATGCTCATGATGACCGTGTTTGGGTCGAGGACGATAAGGGATGTTTGGAGGATGAACAGATCTTGATCATAGCACAGCTCGCGAAGCATGAAATCGCAGTAATGCAACAATTGACTGCGTATGGGAAAGCCTTTGTGGACCCACAGTCCAGAGCAGATCTGGACGACCATCGCCAGTACTATGAGACCAAGTTAAATTGCTGACCGGAATGAGGTGATCGGAAAGCTTACCTCACAAGGGAAAATCGATCAGTATGAGAATATCTTTCTCGGTCACAATTTGCATGAACATGTCCCGCATGCTTGTAGCGCCTACTCGACTCAATGACTCTTCTGAAAGAATATCAACGTTCTTCAACAGCTCTGCCAACAGCCAATGCAACGAGTGGTGGAAGCTGACCCAACCCTCCAAGACGTCAAACTCCACGATGACCACGTATTCAACATCTCCAAAGAGAACATCGTGGTATGCCGGCTTTGAAAATTTGTTCTTGTTAAGCTTTTTCCAACATGCATACTGAAAGAATATCCCCGACGACCATCGAGATGGCATTGATGAGCTGCGAGGGCGTCATCCAACTGAATGCCTTCCTGTGCAACTTGATGACGCGCGACAGAGAGAGCGTGACATTAAAGACGCTTATCCAAGCGTCTGTCTCATACTCGACGTGATTCGTTGCCGCACATTTATTTGGATGGATACACATGAAAAGTTGACACACTTTGGCAAACTTGCAAATGAACGAAGGATTCCTGGCGATAAGCTGTTGGACAGGTTCGTTGTGGCAGAGGTACCAGAGGTCACTAAAGACTAGCATGAAACACTTTCCCGGAGCATTGAGTATATGTTTGTCGACGATATGGTTCATGAAGTTGATGATGATGTCGAGCAAACGTGTGACGAGATTGTGGTACTGCATGATATGACTCACAACGGATGGAACAGTAAAGAGCTGTAGGGTGAAATATTCGATGGACGCTTCCGCTTCTCTGTCGACAAGGAGATAGGCATCCACGATACAGGGATACATGGCTGCAAACTGGCTCCCTGAGGATTGTCTTAGCTGTCAGGAAGCTTCAATCAGAGAAATATCAAACCTATGGTGAGTTTGTGAGGGTGAGAGAGTGTGAGGACAGATGCATATATCTCCTTCAAGCTGATACGCGGTTTCTTCCAGAGCCGAGTATGATATAAAAACACCCAGTCGATCCTACATGCATCGGGAATCTCGCTGTCGAGGTCAGGAATGTGTGATGCAGAACCATAAATCTTGCTTTCGCGGCATCTAGGAGAGAGTAGTTCGGCTGCGATGACATCACAGATGATGAGCGTGTCAGTCCTGAGTCTACTGTGGATGAGGTCAAGTACCCATTCAATGATGATGACTCCGACCTGCTCCCTAAAGGTGTCATATGTGCGGCAAATGGTGACACCGATCTCAATTTTGGAGATGTCCTGCACTATCTCGAGGAGACAAGGGACGTTGGTGTTCATGTCGATGATCTCACGACCAAGTTTGTCGATGGCATGTACCATTTCAGTTGCTTATTTGCTATCGCGGTTCGTCATATCGCAGATGAGCTGAATGACTTTGCCAAACAAGTGCTTGTCATCGCTCCACATGATGACCAGGTACTGGTCTCTCTGCATGGGGGGGCTGAAGGCAAAGGTTGGCTTCATTCGGTGGCATGCTTGGTTCATCGGGCGAGCAGTCAAGGGTGTCGAGAAGAAAATTGAGGGCATAACTGATCGTGCGACCTATGTTATCCCTGAGGTCTGGAGGAAAGGCAGTGCGGAATGGATGATGAGGGACGGGAGAGACATCTATGTCCAAGATGGGCCTCGGAAATATTCTTGCGGTTGCATCCGGGGCTGGGACGGAGGAATCAAAGATGCGATCGGCGTCATGGAGGAGAGGGTGAGAGGGACATTGAATGTTGTGGATCCAGGCTTCGGCATCGCCGCAGTCACAGCAACCACCCGACTGTTGTGCAATGAAGAAACTGATGTTGTGATCCTTGTGCGAGCTGGCGCGGAAGCAGTGACTGCAAAAGACACAGCTTTTGTCGAGCGCAGTCTCTGAAGGGAGAGGATGAGGGTAGAGAGGAGAGGAAAAGGGAGCGGTGCTCACTTGCATCAGAAACAGCTCTCTCCTTTGGTGAAAATGTGGCCACAAGGACAGCCTGGGATGACGGGGTCTTCTGAGCCCACACCCACAAAGCCAAGTTCTGCCTGGACCTGGCCGAGAGTGGCATGCATGGGGAAACTGGAGTTGGAGAGGGGAAGGAATAGATGGGCATATGGACCCCAGAAGGCATCGTAAAGCTCTGAGAGGATTTCTGCGCGGGTTGTGGGGGTGAAGATGTATTTGCAGGAGCCAGGCATCGTCTTGAGGGCAAAGTGGAGACATGATAGAGGATTGCTCGGTCTGTTGTGTGGGTTCATTGTTGGTGGGAACTTAGCATTGAAGAAACCCATGATCATCCCCAACATCTTGGCCTGCTCGACAATGACGGTGACGGCGGCGATGTGGTTGCTTCGTGCTCTAAACGTGCTCACTTGCGACGTCCTCATGTTGCATCTCCTTCACCAGTACCACTAATTCGCGGTGGGCTTGTCAAGTCCGTTCGGACTTAGGGAGTTGGACATGGAGAAAACTGTAGAGGCTATTAGAGCATGCAGCGTAGCTCGTAGTAGCTACAGTACATACCTTTTGCGTTGCATCGCATTGACAAGACGAACTCGGCGATGTGATGCAATGAATGGGTAGACGATGTGTAGTGATTTACTAGTACGTGGGCTGTGGACATTACAAAGTTGCTAATGTCATGCAATTCATAACAAATTACAATGCAAAAACAATACAATGTATTGATAGTGATCATCAACAACATCACACCTCGTCCGCTTTCATCATAGGAGCATTCCCATGGATCTGACATTAGCAGCCTATGTCCCCCTACGTCCGGTCCAGTTTTGACTGGGCTTGAACAGTCTGTACACGTGAAAGACAACAACCTCGAAGAGCTGGGGACTGCATGGCCGTACCTCGAAGAGCTTCTCATCAACTACGATTCGGGTTGGCGCTCTGCTGCTGGCAGAATCACCCTCCATGGTCTCATACGACTCTTTCGAATGTGCACCGCACTGCGCAGTCTGTCGATCCTCTTGGACATGCAGACCTTTACTCACATTCCAGAGGGCATGGACATGTCATATTCGCTGCACTGTCTGGACCAAGTCAATCTCGTCGATTCGCCGTTGGAACTGGAGATGGTCAACGGCGTGGTGGACATTTTCGTCACGCTTCGGTTTTCACCCCATCTCTTGTTTGCGTGGATACACTTCGTGTTAGACGTCCATACCCCCTCCCCAACCACAGCTACGATTACCACCACCAATAAAAGCAGTGCATCATCCAGTGTTGACGCATATCCGATGATGGACCATTGCTCCCAGACCTTGGAATGCAAATGGAAGCGGGAATGGGCACGAACACCACCGCGGACGCCAACACGGAGACGTACCCGGTGTCGACCTCATTGCACTTTCCTGCTCGTCCCTGCCTACATGATTCCACTTGCACTCCTTGATGGGCGGATCAGTCCCCGCCGACCCTGGCATTGATCCCTCCCTGCGTTTGCACAAGCGACACCCAGGGTATTCAACATGGGCAGAGGTGCTACTTCAGTTCCAGTTATGGGTTCGGGCTCGAGGTTGCCATTTAGATGGGCTGCGCCCTCCCCTGTGTACGTCGATATGTGGGACCATGGACGTGAGGTTCCGTCAACCCCTTCTTCGGTATGTCTCAGATGAGCTGACAGGTGCAAACAAGGTCAGAGGCGATGATGCATAAGGTGTGCAAAGGTTAAGGGATGATATGTGGGTGGAGGAAGTGCTCCTAGATAACCTGAGAGCACAGGAGCTGGAGAGGAAGGTTGGAAAAGCCCAATTTCAAAGAGAACTCGTGAGGAGATTCAGATAGTAATGGCATGCTTTGAGTGCCTTATGCTGAGACCTTAGAAGCGGGGTGCCAGCAATGCGGAAGGAACGGACTCACGATCATACCAAGAGTGCTGAAAAGAACGAGTGAATAGTCAAACATGG
>QGOI01002518.1:0-16801 GCA_003313885.1 Boletus sp. MG55 | reverse complement strand
GATTATAAAGTGCGTGCAGTTAATATCACTCCATTCAGCCTATGCCGATTCACAAGCTAACGTCGGTCCTTTCAAGGCCACATCTGAACAACTCAATGACGTGTGAATAGATAACAGGTCTCCAGGACGTGAGCTAGGCGTAAAGCTACAGAGGGGGGATGCAGGGTAATGGCAGAAAGTTGTTGGGACTAAATGCGGGGGAAAGGACAAGGGAAAAATGATAGACAAAGAACGCGAAAAAAAACATGAGTTGGTCAGGTCGCTGTCCGATAGAGGTGTTGAGAATCAGTGTAACTTGTCAGCCGCGCTCGCTCTCAGCCTCGAGTTTGAGCACCTCTAGAGCAAGTGCCGCCGCTGCACCACGTGCAAGGTGTTTATGGGTCCCAACACCTACGCCATACTCCTTCCCAGAAACTGCACGGATCTATCAGACAAAACACGAGATACAGAAACAAAATGTTCACTCTTGCACGCAGACTTCCATTCCGGACTGTGCGTCGGCCCGCTCGTTGAGTCCTTCCAGCTGAGAGAAGCACCCCGTCCAATGGACTGCAGGTCTGGGTAGCAAGTCTATTTTTAAATGTGTCGCTGAGAGGGAACTTGCTTGACCTACAATTATTCAGCGCAACGATGGGGTCTTGGGCTGAGACGATGAGCACGAACGAACCCAGTTAGAAGTTGAGGAAAATACACACCACGGGACATTCTGTGCTGACTTGGCGGGTTCCCATTGTCGATATGTAATTTTTATACTGTTGAGCAGCGGAGACGTCATGAAAGTATTAAAGGGCGGCATTGCACAAAGGCAATGCTGAACGCAGCTGAATGCTTCTGCAGGTGCGCTCGCCATGTTCTCGGCGTTGTCACTTGGGAGATAATACACGAAATGGCCAAGCTGCAGGAAATAAGGCGCGCTCTCTACACGCAATATCGATCGAACTGCTTGGTGCGAAGAAGCGAGCGAAAGAAAGTGACCACGAGGACTTCATGTCGGGTATCTGCATTGGATCGCTCCAAGGACCGCCAAAGGTAGGGTCCAGGAGAAGGACCTGGAAACGCCGGGCGGCGCTCCAGCAAGTTGAAAAGTCCCATCTGTTGGGAAGGAATTCTCATCCAGGTACGCATTAATCCAGATCAGCTGAATCAGAAGGGAGTAAACGGAGAAGTTACATGCTCGCAGAAACGTTCCTAGACATCTATCTGCTCCTTCAAGACGTAGGCCGTTCGGAGACAGCTGACCCAGGATCTGGTGCAATTGGAGATGAGGCAGTGTTGGTTGGGAGCCATGCGGTTTGTGATCTAGGTGGGCATGAGCTGCCCTCGCTGTGTAGTCTAGTCAAGTGGTCAATCATTGCGCGGACATGTGGAGTGCGCGTTGAACGTTGAACCACCGGATCCAGCGGGGTCTGAATAGCATGGCGGCATAAAATGATAGTATTTCGGAGAACATGAGCGGGTAGCCGGCGGCGCAGTCTGTTCAAGCCCAAGTAACTTAGGCTATTTGCAAGCATTGTCAGTGGTAGACTGCAAGGACACACCATATGATTACGTAACAAAAATCTACTTTCCGTCGGGACACGCTCCGCGGAGACTGCCGCCGGGGCCCCGACCCCGGACATCAACGGCGCGTCGTGGCGCGACTACTACATCTCCAGCGCGTTCCTCCTTCATTCGGCGAGCGGGGAGTTCGCAAAAATAGTCAGAATAGTACATTGAAACCAGGGACACGCTTATTGAGATGCAAAACAGTGTTTTCGTGGCAGGTGAAGCAAATATTGTTTTCAGCTACATGACGGAAACTGAGCCCTATGGGAAAACCCCCATGTCGCATGAAATACCTGGCCGCCCCGAGTCACTCAGTGCGCGAGGAGCGATGAGGTCGCGTCGGCAGCATGCCAAAAATGGGAACACGGTGCATGAAGCAGGAAAATTGACCTATGTACTTATATGTAAACGCATGATATTGTATATCACTCAAGACCCAACGAAGAACCGGGTCCGCTCGCCGTCCAAAAACGCCCAAACGTTGCCACCCACGGCGAGCGCACACTGTCCGAGGCCGTGGCACAGCCACCGCGTCGCGGGACATGCTGACTAAGCAGCGCTCCGCAAACGGAGCGTGTCCCACGAAGGAAAAGCGTAACGACTATCTCAGTTACGGTAGTAAACAAGTTCACGGAATGGGTGAGTGGGGACGCGCGAACTCAGCGCTTTATTTCTAGCAACTATTTGTGTATTTTGATTCTGATTATAGTTGTGGTGCTTATTTGCCCACCCGCACAGCACGTGGGGTGCATGGATGCCTTCAGCGTTTCACCATGATGGCTAATGTAAGAAAAAATGTATTGTCCCCAAGATTCAGTCAGTTGGTGCATCTCGACTAACCGGGTGAACGCCTACATTACCGCAGCTATAATATTTGCGGTGCATTCATATCTCTCTACAGCTTGGAGTGAGTTCCAGTGCCAGCGCCTGGTGCAAATGAAGGCTAATCTGTGACATTGGACCTTTCGGCATTATTACAGTAATACAAAAATCCCGGTTCCGGGAAGCAATTGGTCGCGTTGTCCGCTCAGAAACCGGCTGCCAAGGGTCCAACCTTCTCCGACCTACCAACCTGTGAATTTTCCATCCTTGAGGCAGGCTGCTCATGCAAGAAATGCACAGCCGGGCCTGGAGAATATAAGGATGGTAGCTTGTGAGGCAGATCATTATCAACTTGCCTGCCCTGCTCAGAAAACGAATTGTATCACCCTTGACATCGCAATGGAACAAACTACCCGTAAGTGGAACGCCGTTCTCTGTCCAATGGTTTGCTCACCAAGACATGTTGATAGATTTCCGTCAAATCCTGAACAACTACTTACAAGAGGCCTACAGAGGCGACCCACATCAGCAGTTGACTTGGGAAATGTCGCATGTGGGTCCTGATAACCGGCCCACCTGGCAGGCAATTGCATTCCGTGCGTGCAAACTTTTGATCAACCCTCTTTTTTTTTGCAACCGACACTTCATACACAGTAAATGAGGTCGAGTGGGGTCGTGGCAGCGGACCTTCTCTTAGTGCAGCCAAGGAGGCTGCCGCAGAAAGAGTTTTGATTGCGTTGAGGGTACAGCCGCATCAGACTTGAAGTTTGAGGGTTCAACCTATATAGTTGCCTGATTATTTCCTGTCGCTGCAATACATAGTCTTACAGATTTCACGCCTCTTCCTGCCGTAGCTTCCTGGATCTCTTCGGTTCTGGTCAAGCTATTGTAACGCTACTGCATTGCCAGAGCTGGCTGCGGGTCCGGAATATATATAGGGGTAATAATACCATGTATGGGGATTGAACCCAAAAACAGTTAATGAGATTATCTGCAGTATTTGTTAGGTGTCAACCAAACATTGCGTGAAGTCAACACACGTCCTTAGGTTATAAAAACCTTCGAGGAGCCAAGCTTGCGACTCCAACGCGTTGCTATCTTGTTTTTCCTCGCGGAATATAGACGTCTTCAGTCAAGGTACCGCAGTAGCGGCTCACTGCGCTCAAAGCTGCGACCTGAATCTGTCTTACGAGGACTGCGGCCGCGAACAAAGCCATCATTTTGGACGATGGACTTCATGAAATCGGTCAGACATGGCCCTATTATCCACAGTTGTAGGTTGACTGCCGCCGCCGCCAACCTATATGTACCGTGACATGCTGTGCAGCCACCCGCCGAATTAATACTCTACATATCGCTACCTCCTGGTTTTTACGAAACTTTGTAACAAGAAAACAGAGGCATATACTTGGCCAGCGAACGTCACGATCATCATGTATATTCTCGGGGGTTGCTAGCACTCCGCGATATTATTCCCACACACAGCAAGTTGGCACGGTGAGTCAGATCGGCAGGTAAAGTACGGCGTTTCTTCCACTTGCTCGAAGTCGCGGTCGATGCTAACACCGATGGCAATTACATAAGATCCCGCTACAGCTCAAATTCATTGCAATACAAGGACCCCTGCCCTCCAAACATGGGTTGTGTTCCGCTAACGCTTATGTTGGGCATACAGCTGCGGTACTTGAGCTTGACTCTCACCGGGGCAGTCCTCCGGATAGTGCCTCGGTTTTCTCGTCATCGCTTGACTCGATATGACGATGTTTGACTTCCTGTGGATCCTCGGTTTAAAAGCCCATGAGCCATGCTGTTCTTTTTAACGAGTCCCAGATATCCATTGAACTACATCCCTTCCGAACGAGCACGGTGACTAACGTCTTTCCCCAGTATCATGGAGCGTAAGTATTTGCTGGTTCAGCTCCTAGAATCGAAGATTACTGATGGTGCTCTAGGACAAAGAAGTGACTGGCGGATGTACCTGAACAACTATCTTCAAGGTCGATATGGTCATACACGACATCTTTCCTGGACATACACACAATCTGGTCCATCACATGATACACGATGGTTAGCGGTTGCATACTGTAAGTCATTCAAGTCGGTACTTTCTTACCTGAACACTGACGAATGATTGTCTACAGTTAATGGTGTTGAATATGGCAGGGGTATGGCCCGCGACAGGGGAACCGCTATGGAAACTGCTGCAGAAATCACCTATCGCGCCTTGACGGCTTACCACAACTGATTTGTCCTATGTGAGGATGTGATCTCCACTGCTTTTCATGATCGGGCTCTTCTGATGTTCACCTGTAGATGCTTGTCGCCCGTCCTCGATGGATGAGGAACTTTGGCCAATGTGGTCCTGTATAATTTAGTATGTTGTGTGTTGTTATTTCGGTTCCGGCGATATGTGGATTGTAGCTTGGAATGTAACCACTCTCTTGGACGTAGTCAGTACAAGACTGGCAGAAACTAGTTAGAAACAACCACCGCTTCCAGAGCTCAAAGAAAGCTATTTGGATCAGCGTTAGCTCCACGAGTCAGGATGCTACTGAGCATAAAGAGAGCTTACCGCTAACTCGGCAGTATTCACTGACATGCGCAAAATTTCGCCATATATTTTTCAGTAGCCAACACTTCGATTTTGAGCCCTTGTTACACCGAATTATCGTACAACACTCACCAGGAAAGCTAAGGGAATTTCTAGCATTTTCTGAACACCACATTTTAATGTACTAGTCCTTGACGAAGAGAGTGCTTGCAAATTATTGATGTATTGCTTTAATCCGGCATCAATACAGCAACAATGTATGCTACACGGAAGATCAGGCGAACTCTGGCAACGGCTCATGAGAACTCACCTACGGGTGCATACAGGTCCAGGTAGCGACGCGGTGTTGCACTACGGGTATGGCAGGTGACGGGGTACGCTGTGAACCCACAGTGTTAACTGCAACTTCTCTGCAGAGTCGCACCCAGTTCAAGGCATGAGCACTTCAATGATATGGTTGCATGAACGGGATCGCGCCAGCTGGTTGAAATATCTGCCAGCGGTCCAATAGATCGTTTTCTAAAGGCTCAATTTAGTCATAAAGACTTAAGCCTTTGCCCCATATGCTTGTTCGCATCCCTGCAAACACCCTCGAATTTCAATTCGCTACTGAGCGGCGCGCGACCGGTTGTTGATCCCTCCTGAGGAACGAATTTTGACAGTCGTGCTTCTTTGTCCCTGGGCAAGGCCCAAATCCGCGGCTTCGACTTTTGAGAACTTGAACCACAAATGGTACTGTAGACCAGCCTGAGTAGGCTTGCACGGGTCATGATAACATAATTATCCCTGGGGCCTGAGGTTTGAATCTGCTTTTAATAAACGTGACGCTCGAACTTGAAGCTTGAAATCTTTAAAGCTCATAAGTACACACAGATCATATCGATCATACACCATGGGGCAAAAACTCTAAACCATTACAAGAGTACTGGTCACTGTTCTAGATGTCATGTTCGGACTCTGAATCGGACCAGGATTGATATTTGGGAAAACGTGCTGAAGTAATTCTGTCAACGAGACGGCGTGTGTCATCGTGCCGGGTCGTGATCTGGTGAGATGATGTGGCTCCAAGACAGGAATAGGTAAAAACGATTCAGGTCTTGTCACTAATCATTGTCCCTGTACGGGTCGAGGCTCGCGAGGACACTTTCCCGCAGACAGGCTCTGAGTCCATGAGGTCTGGAACACAGGTTTGGGCCAAGTTAGACAACGGGCCCTGACCCTGTACCTTGGAAGTTGCCACTTGCCACTATCAATATGCTTCATTCACATGAGCGGGGCCTTTTTGAAATTATTGAAACCACCACCGATGTACTCCGCCGTTCTGAAGGTGGGGTGATTTCACTTTTCGGGCGACGCAGACCTCACGAGAGTCCAGTAGGTCGGAAACCACTACTATCTTCACTCCAAATGATCAAGGGTGAACCCCTGTCGTCTACCGCGCCTCGGATCTCGGCAACGGCACTTTTCAGCCCACTGCCAGTAAGTCGATCTAGTCGGCGCTGAGATGCCTCCTTTGTCTCCCATGGATGGAGGCTGTGTCAGATCAGGTCACCCGAGCGACAAGATGGCCGTTGGACTTGGCGGACCGGATTGAGTGGAGGCGCTTGCCCTTCATCCTCCCGGTTCCAAGGAGATGGTATTCTTCCCTGTCCTGAGGAGATAAAAGCTCAGGAACCAAAGGAACATTTCTCCCTTCCTCAGCCCTTTTCCTTGCGCACTACCCAGGAAATTCCTTCGACAATGAGCGTGATCCCATTCATCCGCCAAGGTGTTCTAGGTGAGCAATATTAACCTAAAAGTGATATTTTACCGACCTCCGTTCTAGGAGTGACAACGCTTTTCTCTGTTATCGTGCTGGCCCTCTCTGCCGATTTGATATCACAAACACAACAGTATTTCGGTCTTACAGCCATTTTCTGTGCTCTCGGTGTTGCCATCGCGTTGATATCTTTGGTGACCTTGCCCGTCATGTTAGTGGCTGTTGTCGGCTGCTCTTCCTGAAGACTGATCTATCAGTACAGGTTTGTTGTCGATATCATGCGCCGTGGTGCCTTTACGTCCATGATCGTTGTCGAAGTGGCCTGGTTGTGTAAGCAGACGTGTTGTTTCACGAATAAAATTGTTGCCCATGACATTACAGCTATTGTTTGGATCCTCTGGGTGGCTACTGCGGGTGAAACTGTTTATACTTACGAAGTCACCTTCCCGTATGGATGCGATTTTGTGGACGGTGCGATTCAATTCTATGCCCTCATGGTGTGCCATCCTTGACCGCCACCACTCTAGCCGTTTACAATGGAATGTGCCGAGAAACTCAAGCAATCGAAGCCTTTTCATTCCTGAACTTTATCATTCGTGAGTCATCTCATTTTTCCTTTACTTGTTCTGAATGTTTCGTCAAGTTCTACTCTACACCGGCTTCTTAACCGTAATTGCCGTGATTGCTGCAAGTCGTGGTCAAAATGTTTGGATGTCATCCGTCAAGGAATCCTTTGGTTCTCCGACTGGCCCAGTGCAGCACCCCATGGCTCATTATAATGCCTCGGCGCCGCCGGTGTCTCCTAATGGGATCCTAGTCCAACCCCAGTACACCGCTGGCCCCACGCACCCCGGGGCTGCCCCTAGTGGCCCGGCTGTTACGGTGTAATGTCGCACGTTGCTAATATCATGTGCTGGACGGGTGCAGCGGGTTACGTCGGAAAATATTCACGTTCGACGTAGGATAGTAAATTATCATGTCAAGTTGTACTGTTGGCAATAGCATCACTGTCATGGATCGCTGGCGAAATGCGCCACCGTCGGGGTTTCGGGAATATCCGGCATTGTGAACGGGTCGGTGTGCTACTTCCAGCGTTTCCCAGCTCGACTGGAGTTCGTTGTTCAGCGCTCAGCCTCGTCGTCATCGTCGTCGTCGTCGTCGCTGCCGGTGGTATTCACACAACTTCATTGCCACCTCCTTTGCGTACTATTTGAGGCCTTCTTCACACGCTCTTCCACCAATTCGTCCTTGATTCGCAAGCATCGCAGGTGGGCAAATTTTCTCTTCACAAGACAACGACATATCTTCCAAACCCTAAGGACTTGCATTTCTTCGTTACTCACCTGGCATACCGCTCTTCATCAGATTCGACTCGCAACAATGGCCCAACCCCAGAGTGACATACAGGAACGTATTGCCGCGGCACGTCGTGAAGCAGAAGTCTTGAAGGAGAAAATCCGTGCGAGCAGGGAGGCTTCCGCTGATACTAGCTGTATGTGTTTCCCCTCCAACGCGGCGCCATTCTCTTTGAGAATCCACACAATGACCTTGTTTACTCTTAGTGCGTGCAATGGCTGCTGAGGTCGACACTCTCCCCCGAATCGTGATGCGACCTCGACGGGCACTCAAGGGACACCTTGCAAAGATTTATGCCATGCACTGGGCTGCAGATCGACGACATCTTGTCTCGGCCTCGCAGGATGGCAAACTAATCGTTTGGGACGCTTATACCACTAACAAGGTCCACGCAATCCCCCTTCGGTCGAGTTGGGTCATGACCTGTGCATACTCGCCATCTGGAAACTTTGTCGCTTGTGGTGGTCTTGACAATATCTGTTCCATTTATAATCTCAACAGTCGGGAAGCCAACGGTGTCAGAGGCGCTCGCGAATTGAGTGCCCACTCCGGTTACCTCAGTTGCTGCAGATTTATCAACGACCGGCAAATAGTCACTAGCTCCGGTGACATGACATGTATGCTTTGGGATATTGAAGCGGGTGTGCGAGTTGTCGAATTTAGCGACCATACTGGTGATGTCATGAGGTAACTGACCTTCTATGTGTCCTCCCCATCGCCTCACCCCTATATCCTTTCAGTCTATCGCTTGGCCCCAACCAAAATGTCTTTGTCTCTGGTGCTTGTGATGCCACCGCAAAGCTCTGGGATATACGTAGTGGTCGCGCTACACAAACCTTCACCGGCCACGAGTCCGATATTAACGCCGTCCAGTGCGTCTAGACGTTGTCGTGGTCGTCTTTGTTTCTGAATCCTGCTCACTAGATTTTTCCCTAACGGCGATGCCTTTGCCACTGGTTCCGATGACGCCTCCTGCCGGTTGTTCGACATCCGAGCAGATCGTGAATTGAACAGTTTCACCCATGATAACATCCTTTGTGGCATCACTTCAGTTGCATTTTCAATCTCGGGTCGTATCCTTTTCGGAGGGTATGATGACTGGACTTGCAATGTTTGGGACACGCTGAGAGGTGAGCGTGTGGGAGTTCTGACTGGGCACGAAAACCGGGTCAGTTGTTTGGGCGTGTCGGTCGATGGCATGGCCCTTTGTACAGGCAGCTGGGATAGCACACTTCGAGTAAGTAATTGGACACATGCTCCTGCAGGTGGTCGTGACTGAGGAATTTTCTTCAGGTCTGGGCATGAATGGACTGTGACAATTCTTGTTTTTCCACGACGCTCCCTCCCCGTTTTTATTTAGTCTCCGGTTCTGTCCTCGACTATCTGTCCATTGATATCGTTGCCATATTCTCACCCGCCTGCGTTACCTCCAACGCTCGCCTCGAGTCGATCCTTACAGGCCACTTACAAGTCTTCTTTGTAGGCATGCACCCTTCCGCTGCTTTGGTATACATATATTGTCTCTTATGGGTTATCTGCTACTGCCCAATTTCTACCTCTGATGTTTCTTCCGCTTGCCATCAACACTGTGCATATTCCGTCGAGATTCAATCCATTTTTATCTTATCATGGTTGGCACGATTCTAGCGCAGTCTAGAATATGGCAATGTGCACCGTTAAATAGAACTATAAAGACAGGGAGACAACAGGCAAACTATCGTCAATTCGCCACGTTGCGTTGTGCCACTGGGGGTACCGGTTACTCACCGTCTACTAACTCAACCAAGGTCTTTCCAGACCACGAACTAACGGCTTAACAACGTGTCATTTCCATGTCCCAGGCTGAGGATGATCGGGCTGCAAAGACTGCAAGAGCAAAGGCAATGGTACGCGTCTAGCCACACTCCACCCTTTGTCGGTTCTCACCTTTGCACATAGCTCAAGAAGAGACAGCAGCACAAGACCTCTGTCGCAGGTTCTCGTAGCGCCTCATTAGCTAGCCCTCCGCCGTCTCGGTCTTATACCCCCACTCCTGCAGAGCCTGCAGTACCAGCTGAGGAAGGCAAGCGCGAGCGGGACACCAATGACCTGTATGTTCACCGGAGTGCTGTGACATTTCGAATGTCTCTGAACAGCGTATGATTTGCACAGATTCAGCCCCAATGATACCGACACGAATTGGATCCACTCGTTACCCAGGGCTGAAGTCCCTGACGTGACTGCCAAACCCCAACCCCAGAGCCCGAAGCCATCGCCAGGGTCCCCACCACCTCAAGAGCGTACAGGCGCGCCACCATCCGTTTCACAGTCCGTGACGATGCCTCCAGTCAACCAGCAGGTTCTCGGCGACCATCATAAGCGACTGCCAGAGCAATGGCAGGTCATAGCCTCATTGAAGGCCGAGAACTCTACTCTTCAAACTTCTCAGACTCGCCTCGAAGAAATTCAGGCCGGTGAGTGGTTGGTTTCCATCTCTACTCGTCCATCTCAAGGTGCATGAGAGCAGATGCTCAAGGGAGGGGAAAAGCCCTTCAGGGAGAACGTGCTCGCTACAAAGCTCTTGAAGATGAGCTTGCACAAGCAAAGGAGTCTCATGTCGTCACCACGCGTCATCTTGAGGAGCTCTCCCGAGAAAAGTCGTGTTTGGAGGATCTACACAGTGTCGCTCAAACCAAGATTGGCAACTTGGAGACCAATCGCCTTGAACTGGACCAAAGATTGAGTGGGGCGGGCAAAAAGGTTGATTCTCTGCAGTCCGGTAAGTCCTACTTTCGTGTGAAGACGGAACTCCTTCGTGACGCGACGGCAGACGTCAAACGTTTGGCCTCGGACTTGGGATCAGCACAGCAGGAAGTTTACAACGCCCGAGCTCACTCGACAAAGCTCGAACAGGAGCTCTCTGCAGCTCGTAGTCAGATAGAGGAACTACGCGCGAGTGCTATTATGGACTCTAAACGATGGCAAGAACAGGATCAGAGTCGCCAACAGACTATTTCTCTTCTGGTCTCCGAGAAGGCCTCCCTGATAGCCTCGGCTCAGCGGTTGGAAGAGGTCGAGACAGGTACAGTTACTTTTCATGTAGTGTGAACGTCGCTGAAGCCGTCATCCTTAGAACTTCAGGAGAAGGAAATTTCGTTCCTTGACGAGCAGGCAAAGGCTGCGAATTTGGCCAAGAAGGTCCAAGAATTCGAAATCATTGCTACGAAACAAGGAATTGAACTCGAAGAAGCCCTTTCTCGCGAGAAAGAATTCTTGGAACATGTTCGTGACCAGGTGGGTGTACTACTTCACTTTTTCGAGTCAGAACGACCTTCATGTGCACGTAGGAGCGCGAGATCCAACTCAGGAAAGCCGAACTTGAGGAAATACAAGCCGCTTCCACTCAACATCAGCAACGGGTCCGAGAGCTGGAGGAGCAGATTGAGAGTGACGACAGGGCAGATAAACTGGAGATCTCTCTGAAGAACACCCAGGATCGTGCAGAGGAACTCGAGTTCCAGTTCAACAAAATACAGCAGGCGCGTTCTTGCCACGGTTGTCCTCATGCCGTACTGATGCCACTTTCTAGTCGCATGCAACCATCAAGAACGAGAGGGACAACTTGGAATCACAGCTTCGCTCGCAGACCGAGAGCGAGGCAGATTGGAAGGCCCGACACTCCAGCCTTGAAGCTAAACATTCGGCACTGCAAGGGCAGCTGCACTCCGCCAACAATCGCCGTGACGCTCTTCTGGAAGAGCGCGCCTCATTACAGTCGCAAGTCGAGTTTAACCAAAGTGCAGTCAAGCAGCTCCAGCAGAAACTTGGGGAACTCGCTTCCGAAGTGACCTCGAGCGACAGAGCCGTCCAGAATGTCCAAGGAGAACTCCGTGCTGCTCTTCGTCGCGCCGAAGGGTCAGAGAAAACGCAGAAGGACCTGCAAGCCGAAGGGACAAGGCTCATGCAGTCTCTGGAAGAGATGAGACCCAAGATTGTTGAGTTGACTTCTGTCAAACTTGAGCTAATGGAGCAGATCGAGAGGCTGGAGCATGAAAAGAGGTCTCGTGATACTCTCATCTCCAAGCTTGAGATGGCTCTCAACGAAGGGACGGAACGCGAGGCGGAGGCGGCGAAGCTACGGAAAGAGTCGGACGCACTTCGGGAGAAAGACAATCATTCACTACAGCAAAGCGTCGCGGAATTACAACGGGGCTATTCCTTGCTCGAAGCCGAGCTCCAATCTGCACAAGCGACCGTAAAGACGTTGGAAAATGAGCGTACGCGAACGCGGCAGACAGAAGTGCGCCAAGCAGATCTCAGCAACCGGATGAACGCAGAAGTACGGCGGCGGGAAGAGGAAATCTCCCAACTGGAATATGCCCTGGCTTCGTCACGCAAGAACGAGGCGGAACAAAGTCAGCTCATCAATCACTATCGGACGGAAATCGAGGCTCTACAGAGCGAGCTGGTGGCTAAAGAGGAAGAGCTGGAGAGCGTACAAAAGACGCCCATCACCGACGAGGGCCTTCGGTCGTTGGACGACGAGATGCTCAGCGCTGTGAAGCAACAGCACTCGATGGAGCTCTCGTCTTCCCAGTCTCAGATTCGCGCGCTGGAGAGCGCCGTGTTCGAGGCGCAGGACAAGGCGCATCGGTTCCAACGACAGATCCATGTTCTGGAGGACCAGCTCGCCTCGCGTTCCGTTTCGAGGGCCACGTCGAGACCGTTTTCTCCCGGCGCACGACCTTCCAGTCGGACGAGCAACGACTTGCGGCGTGGATCGTTGACCTCCAAGTCGAGCAGCCTCGTACCACCCACGCGATCCGTCTTCGACGTAGGGCTTTCACCGGAAACACGTCACAAGCGTCAAGTCAGCCTGAGCATGCTGAAAGCCAGGATCGAAAGCGAGATTGCTGCTCAGAGACACACGCCACCGCCGAGGGGTCTGTCCCCCGTCCCAGATTCGTTCTCTGACACGGACTCCCACTCCCATCGGTCCCAGTTTATGGACGAATCACACGTCTTTTGGTGTCACTCGTGTCGGGGGGAGTTGGTCATCCTATAATACTCTACTTTGCACCGTTTGTTGTTCCGATGATATTAACTGGAATTCATTAATGCGAATATACATGTACGACTCGTCGGACGCCAGAGATAAAGGTGAGGGCGAAAACATTGATAACCAAAAAAAAACTACATATGATCAAGGGAATTGATCGATCGGAGGCTCCTCACTCGGTGCATTAACACCTGGACGTTCCGGATGAGCTTCCTCGAATGGCATGTCTAGATAGGAGCGGATAAAACTCACCTCGACCTCCTCAGGCTGAAGAGTACCCTGCTTGCGTTCGTCCTCGACGCCCGTTTCGATGCTCTCCAGAATATCGTGAATCAATTCTCGATAGTCGACGCCGAAAAAGTTTGTCAATTTAGCCGCCTGTCGTCGCCGAATTTGGAACCGCGATATCTTTGGAGAAGTAAATTCGGACGAGAGCGACGTCATGGACGCGGTCGACGGAAGCGAGTGTCGTCGTTCCGACTTGAATGAAGTCGCGATCGAGGCGCGGCGAGGGTTCATTGGCACTTCCTCATCCGAGGGCGACTCGGCGACCTCCCCATGAAGGAAACGATGGAGCTCCACGAGCGACTTGCGGTCGTCCTTGGAAGAGCATGAGCACGACGCACACGGACCAAAATATAAACACGTACTCGATCAATGATATCGATCAAGGAATTCAGAGAGTGCTGATAGTTGAGATAGACTGATGATTGAGCCAAAATTTGTTGGAACTCCAACGATTCGGCAAACGACTGCGCGAACGAAGACGGGCTGGATTGAGGAGTGTCTTCTATGCGAGGAAGCAAACATATTGAAGAATCCGATGGACCCGGGCGATGAGCTGTCTTGCCCATATACGCGGATCGGTTCGGGTTGCGAGAGCTGGAAGGCAAGTCGAGCGTCAAGACAAAGGGGTTATGGCCGGTAGGAGACGTCGGTTGAGAAACCGGTGCCGTCGAGCGAGTCGGACGGGAATGGAAAAGCATTTGAGGCGGTGGAGTGCCGAATACCTGTAGACCGAGTCAGCAGCGTCGAACGTAGGGAGAGACGGCAGTGCGTACCCTTTCCATTTTCTGCGCCCGGCGGACGTTGAGAGCCTTCTCCCTCTCGTCCAACTCCTCTTTACCGCGGTCAAACTCGTCCGGAGGTGCACTCTTGATCTCACGAAGCCAATGCTCGTGGCCAGCTTGTTCGGGGATCGCAAGAGGGGGTAAAGGAGTTCCAATTACACATCCATTGACAGCCTCTGGAGGAACGCTCGAGCCAAGGCAACGATGGAGCTTTGCCAACTTTTCTCGCTTTCGTCGCCGGTCGGCTTCGGCTTGTGCCTCGGAATCGAACGACTCAACGAGCGAAGGGAAGGAACTGCTCTGGTGTAGACGTCGGTGGATATGCTTATGTGGTGACAAAAAGCTGATGGTCGACGCATCATCGTCACGAACTTCCTCATCTGATAGATCGATAAACGACCTCGTAGACGCATCGTCTGGCGAATCCGCGAGGTTGGACGAATCAAAAGGATCTTTTGCTACCGTCCCATCCTCGCCAGCCACATACAACGTAAACGAACCCGTCGTCAAAGGGGTCGAGTGTCTACGATCGCCCGGAGACCAGATATCATCCGTCTGCCATGGCGTCGACGGTTCCGTCTTCATGCCACGGGATTTGACAGAAACTGAGACGGACACGGCATGCCGGTGGTTTTTCTGTTTCGTGAGCAAGCCTGCCAACGAAGGCGAATGCAACTTTTTCGATGCGCGAGGTTCCTCCGGCTCAGTTACTGGCTCCTCCGTACCTGGCATCCTGCCGAACACGCGAGCCAGCTTGCGGTTTCGCCGAATACGGTCTGCTCGCTCGTTTGCATCGAGCTCATTGGTCGTAGGGGGCAGAGGGGATTGTGGATGATGGGCGATCCGTGGCGACGAAGACGTAGAACGCTTCTTCGACTTGAGCCTCCTCCCACGGTCCGAAGCCAACTCTGGCGCTGGGGAAGGACAAGGCTTTTGGATAACGTCGTACAAGGGACTGGACGGCGGTGCAAACTCGAGGGGGGAGTAGGGCGAAGGCGGCCCAGAGAGTGGTTGCAGTCGTGTGGGTGGGACACGTTCAGAGGAGGGAGTAGGTGGTGCAAATTTTATCGAGGAGAGCGTGACAGAAGACGAAGAAGAGTCTGAACGGTGATACGCTGGCGAGGGTTGGGGTACAGTGATAGATGTAGGACTTGGAGGAGGTGCGAATCTCATGCTCGCAAGAGAGATTAATGAATCACGACGCGATGTAGAGTGGAGACTGGAAGGAGGAATGCTAATGGATTCAAGCTGACGACGAGATGAAGAGATTCCCTGAGTGTTATCCGGTATAGTACAAGAATTCGAGTCATCGGACATAGATGGCGAAAAGAAATCGATGAAGGATAGATAGTCGCGGCCAGTGACACTGTCAACGGGCTGGGGCCGTGATGGTGAACTATGGGGCATGAAAATGGAGGGTAAAGATAGGCGAGGTAGAAATGCGGCAGGATGCGGATGGGCGGGGCTCGGTTCCTTATTCGGGTTAGACACAGACTTGATCGAATCCGAGCGCGTCAAAGCAGCCTGTTCAGATGTGGGTTCAACCTTGGATCCTTGCTGTAGAGAGTGAAGATACGACGAGTCAGGGCTTGACGACAGCTGTCGCGATGGAATGAGATTAACCCGCAGTCACAAGGGCAAGAGACGTACAACGGTGGCTGTATCGCTCTCGCCAAACCTAGACGCCGACCCAGAGACACATTGAACGGGTGTGGCAGGGACCTGCCTGATTTGTCCATCTACGGTTGCGGCATTCAGCTCACCCACTCTTGCGCAGTCCAAAGGATCGGGTTACCTTGCACAGCATCAGTGTCGTCACCTGGACCTTCGGCACGCTCGTAGCGACGACTGGATCCGCCGGTCTTCACAGAGCCGGAAAAGAGGTTGAGAGAATCCCGACCCATCCATAGTATTTTTTCGACCTTGTTGGGCGCAGTCGACGGACGGTACGACGGATCTGAGGTACTCATCCGCCCTCCGGCTGTAGATCGCGACGACTCCGATCTAGGCTCACTCGGAAGCATCTTCTCGGCTGGTCTCGGCGTCGGACATTCGTCTGGAAAAAGGGTTGTGTGTGTGTGCACGTCAACGAGAAGCAGTCACGGGCTGTGAAACGTGCCATACCAACATCCGAGTGCGGTGGAGTATTAATAGGTCCCAAGTTTGGGGTGGGATTGAGATATGGGTTCGGAGTCACAGGCCGGGAGGAAGAAGCCAACATTGATTGGCCCGCAGCGCTGCCATCCGGCGTGAACGTGGTGGGAAGCGCATCAGGCCACTGGTAATCATAGCCAACGACCCCACTCTTCTTCCACTTTTCTTCCTTGCTTCGCGTCGTGGGAAAGGGCTCCTGTTCACGCTGACCTGTTTTCCGACAACCCTGGGCTTTCCGCGGTGGAGGCAGGGGTAGGCTGATCGGAAAAGCCGGCGATGTCGTGTAGCAGGCGCTCGTGGGCGAGCTACTGTTGCGACGCGTGAGCTCATCGTGTTCGAGTAAAGCCTGGAGGTTCGGCGAGATTTGCAGTGCATGCCCCGACTTGGGAACGACGACATTCGGTTGCGAAGCAGGGGAAGCGGGACGTGGAGGTGTAGCAGCCATGCCAGAAGTAACTCGTCGTAGTCTAAGAGTCAGTTAAAGAAAAGGAGAAGGGAGGAAAAAA
>QGOI01002512.1:0-10333 GCA_003313885.1 Boletus sp. MG55 | reverse complement strand
CTCCAAGTTTTTCTGATAACGGAACAGCTTGTAGCGATCCGAACAAGGAAGAGAGGACCAGGGAGGCGGTCACACCGGAGCGGAAGGAGACCATGATATGAAAAGAAGACCAAGGTAAATGCGCCAAGGACTTGCTGCGAGAAAAGCCGCTGCTCATTCAATGGCATTAAATATCACAGCGCGAGCTGACATCGGTCGGACCACCTCATGGAAAACAGGAACGATGTACAGATGAGGTATGAGGTCATACCGGAACCAGGTACAATCTCCTTCAGATGATGCTGCTAAGATGGGTGCATAAAGGCACTACGGTCCCGGAGGCAGGCCACTGGGTAGCAAGAGATAGCGTTTAGCCACCAGCCACGCATCATTCCTTGAAGCAGAGGATCAGTAACAAAAAAAGATAATTCTGCCATATGGTAGAGAGGGGTGTGATGACGGAGAGTGTAGAGTGTTCCTTCATCGGGACCGTTCGGTGACGCGTCTTGCACAGGAGTTCACATGAACATCCTTCTGCTCGACTGCTGCAAGATCAGGTGATAAGAAACTGGCATACTGAAAGAGATGGACCGAATTAGGGACGATATGAGCATGGAGACGTCGCTAGCTCGGGTGTACTCTTGGGAAACAAGTGATCTATTCCGATTTCAGGTCATGGGGTACAGTCGTATGTGATGTCGAATCGCGTTAAGTGAGCAACACCATATGAGGATTGATATGGCTCCTTGCCTATGAACCACAAAGTTAGCGCCACGTTCCAGTGATCCGTGTAAGTCAAACAAGCGCCATACTCTCTGATAAGGTTTTGGCCTGAGATAGATAGATCACGGGATCGCACGTCCACCAGATCACAGAGTGAGAACCCCGACATACCCGGCCAGAACCACGCGATAGCACGACGAGTATAGATAGCGTTGGAATAGTGTCACATCCATACGATAAGTACGCATGGTATCGAAGTCATCCGACAAAGTGAATACCGCCTGCTGCGGCGGCCATGAGATGCATGTGTGAACTCGTGGGATGATCATACCAATGAACAACTCAGTGTTTTAAGCAAGGACAGGCAGTCCGAGCTTTGCGCTGAGCAAGGCCAGTCTCTCTTTCACTTTGGCGACGTCCTCTATCGTGCGGCTCTCCTGTGGCACGGTATCTGCCAACGAGCCCGTGTTTTCGACGATCGCTGGATTGTCGGAGCCAAGGTGTTCCTTTGCATGTTGTTCAGCTTCGAGGTCAGGGGGCGCGATATCGGAGAACCGTATAGTCGAGAGAATGGACGATATGCTACGAAGTTCTTCGAGGTCCGGTGAATGCGGATCCTGAGAGTTCAAGACAGAACCAATTGTAGCAGCTGCCCCACGGAGGTTTCCAAGCTCTCGACCGAGAGGTACGCCCACGTTGGCGAAACCATCGTCAAAGCCTTGTTGCAAAAAGGCTTCTTTGCCTGCAATGATGCCCTCTCGGTACCCAGACTATGATAAGAAATGAACCATAGTACAGTGCGGAACGACTGATGGGCCTACGTTGGTAAAATCCGAGGTCATCTTGGTCCATTCAGTTTCTGGGGCATGGTCCATGCGAGGGTCGTCTTCCCATGGTGAATCGGGATCCATCTGCGGTTGTCCTTGAGTGCGATCGATGTCGGAAGAGGACTACTGTAAGCTGGCAATCATGGACCTGTCAACGTTTCTCTCGGGCTCTGTAGTAGTACAAACTTACACATGAACTTCAAATCGTCCAACGTCTGATTGGTCGCCGGCTTCTCAAATGGGGCCGCACGGGTCTCCGGTAAGCTTGATTCCATCGCTATAATTGAAGTCAGACCTTGTGAGCTCGTTCTCTGAACTAAACTGATTAGACTAGCTAATGACTGCCAAAATCGGTGTTGAAAGCCTAGCAGTGTCGGAGCGCGGAACGGATTCACGACATGTGGTCCTCTCGACATCCCTGGCTTCCTCCGCTTCCCAGCCCATGCGCGAGCGCGTGGTCGACTCTATCAGCAGGCTACAAGAGATCATCGTGACCAAGCTCGAAACATCCGGATCAGGCCAAAAGTTTAGGCGCGAGTCATGGACCTCCCTGACATCTTCAGCTTCACAACCCGATCGAAAAAGCCGGCGTCAAACAGCTTGATGATACATGGCATCCTCCCGCCCGCTGCTGTCAAGCAGACCAGCACAGCTCACGCAGCCCTCAAAGACATCGATAAGAGTCTCCGCTTTTTTTCCGCAGCCTCGTCATCCACCCCCATCCCAGGCCTGCACCCCAACCATCGCTACTCTGAAATCCTCGACGCGCCCCTCCCTCTCCCTCTTCCTCGCGATCCACGCCCAGCGATAACGGCCATAACAGCGCCAACGACAATCCCGGCCCAGAACCCACCGACCTGACACCCTTTTACGTCGACGAGTCCGACTTACGCCACTTTCAAGCCGCCTGCGACGCCGCGCACCCCGCCATATCCGTTTACTTCCCTTCAAGACGTCCTGCGACGACTACCTCTTCATCCCGCATAGACACGAATACCGAAGGATCGGGCGGTGTCCGGTTCGACGACATGAATTCAGACGCGATGTGTGCAGTCCGAGTCGGAGGAGACCGTCGCGAGACCGAGTGCTCAGGATCCGGCCTTGTTTGGCTTCGTCAGGACCCACCAACTTCTCCGACGTGGGCGCGTTGTAGAGTTCAACCTCGTCGTCGACAGGGGAACGAAATTCAGGCTGGCTGCATCTGAAGTGAAGGTCGAGAATGTCTTGGTGGGCGTTTGTCAGGGCCCGAGACCAACACACGTGAAAATACCCCAGGAACCCTCGGAGGAGTTGGGTCGACTATGGATCTATAAGTAGGTTGCGCGTAGTACCTTGTCATGTCCAGAATGAAACACGTCCTACTACCCCATACCACCAGCCTATGCTTCTGTACCGAGTCGACCATGACTATACATCCCGATCGTCGTTTCCTTGACCAACAGCAGCCCAACAGAAGTGACCACACCCAGCCGCACAAGGATGTCCCGCCATACCCCTCTCTCCCGCTCTCTCTCTCACGCCCCGCCCTTCTTCGTTCTCCCCTTCCTGCTCCCTCTGCAACCGTCGCCCCCGCATGCCGGAAGGCACTGGAAGCTCGACCATCGGACGCTCCATATAGTACCGCCTGTAACAATCTTGATGACCGCCGTGCGAACACACCGAACATTGAAAGAGGAGGGTGTGGACGGGAAGATGACTTTTTTATGGGTCCCACCCGCGAGTCAGCACGCCAGCCTGTCTATACGTTGATCCGTGCACGCACCATATCGAACATCTCACCACGGCCTCCTTGCACGTGGCACATACCGCATACGTCGCCTTCACAAATGGATTCCTCGAACGAACGGCGACCACGGGTTTCCGACACTTTCGGCATGCGGTGTAAACGACGGTCTCGAGCTATTATTCACCATCTATTAGAGGGTGGATCATGGATACGTTCGACGGGACGTACTCTCGTCGACTTTTGCACTTCTTCCACCTTGGAATACTTCCGCAGGTATGCTGCGCAGGTGTGAAGCCGATGTCGCGTCAACATGTCTAACACGATCGCTCAAGATGGTTTGTCCAACGACGCGGCCGTCACCCACTCACCGACATAAGCCTCGACGAACTGGATCGTCCGACAGAGGTCCAGCTCGAGCTCCTCAGGAGCCACCAGCGCGAGCATCGCACACATCTGTACATCGCCCTAATCGTCCTGTCTCTTCAACACCATGCTCTCTCTAGCAAAGCAAACGACCCACCTCGTCCGCATACTCCTCTAGAGCTTCTCGCAACGCGCGCCACCCCGCTTCCCGCAGCTGACGTTCCTCTTCTACAGCCGCGACCTTTCGCTGATGGCTCATCTCCGCCCACATTGCAGGCTCCTTGTCCCCCACAACATCCCTGCCCACGTCCACCTCGTTCTCTTGCTCGCGAATCGACGCAGCAATGACCGTCTCAACGCTGCCATGACTCCCCCTCCTCCTGAGCACGCCGTGAACGTGTTTCGGAGATCCCGTCGGCGGCCCACTCAAGGGCGACGACCGTGCAGGCGACACCAACGGCGCAGCTAGCGATGCCACCGTCGAACTCCGACTCCGGCTCTTCCACCGCCTTGCGTTCGCGCCCGAACCCTTGCGCGACCTTGACCGCACGGCCATCGATAGTGACTGCGATCTCATGTTCGGCACCACACGATGCCGCATGTCCCCCTCCGAGTCTTCGCTCTGCTCGCCGTCCGTGTCGGTGGACACCGGGGAAGGACTCCCGTCGTCGTCTTCGACACCACGACGGGGGCGACTCGGCTCCTGCTCCGGACCCTCAAGTAACCCATTCTTCTGCTCCTCTTCATCGTCCTCGTCTTCCACCCACTGCTGCTGCCCCGCGAGCCTCGACAACGGACTCGGATGTGCAGGCCCCACCCGCCCAGCGCTCATACTCCGCGCCTTGCTCACCCTCGACTTGAGCTTGGGCTTGGGGGGCGCCGGACCGATGAGCGCCACCTCGACGTGGTGCTCCATCTCGCCCGCATGACTGCCGCCGTCCTTGACGCTCTCGCTCGCCGCACCCTCGGACGAGTCCGAGTCGTCGAGCGCACCTTCGCCGACGTGCCGCAAGCTGCTCTTATCGCTCATGCTCGCTGCGCTCGGACTCTCGCTGTGCGTGCTCGTCACGCGGCTATACACCGAGGGTCGGCGTGCGTGCGAATGCGCCAGCGACGCGGTCGAGACGAGGATCGAGGGCCGTCTCTGCGCGACCGTCGTCGGCGTCATCGTCGCCGTGGGTGGCAGAGCTGGTGTCAGCGGGAGGGCAACCGGAATGTGACGTGGTGACGATGACGCCGAGGACGCCGGCGTCAGGTTGCGTGAGTTGGGAGGCGGCTTGGTCGGTGGAGGTGGTTGGATCTCGGGATGATGTCGTGGATGTTTACGGTCCTCGTTGGATGTAGAACGTGGCGTTTGTGAGTGATGGCTATGGTGACCGATACGTGATTGTGACGGAGAGTGGAGGGGTGATGCGGCGGACTGAACGGCAGAATCGGCGGACACGCCGCGGTAAGAAGCTGGTTTGGAGACGGGTCCACTGCTATGCATGTTCGCACCGTCACTCGAAGGAAGAGCACCCGGCGCCGAGGCTGAATGGACGAGTGGATACGGTGGGTCCACCCAGGTGGCAGCTGGTAACGAAGCGGTCACCGACTCTGGGACGATGTCCGTTAAAAGTGACCCCAACAAGATCCACGCCTGAGCAGCGTGCATGTTCCCAGCCTGTATAGCAACCTAAGAAAGAAAGACGAAACCTAAGCCTTCCACCATACTTTGCAACTTGCCTGACTCACCTCCGCGTTCAAAGCACAGGCTTCCTGCTTCTTTGTCGGCGTCTCGGGCACGACATACCCCTTGGCGAGTCTCATAAACACATCCGGCCCACTATTTTCGGATGGGGGGACGTGAATATACATCCCCATGTTCTGTAGACCAGGAACACGACTCTTGTCGCCCAATGTCTTCAATCTCGACTTCCGATCAACGAATAAGGAGCGTCGATCTGGGTGGCTGTCGACGGAAAACCGTGAGCAACGTACGGAGAGAACAAGGCAAACTTACACATCGTCATACGGCACCTCCCACTTGCCTCGTTTGTCGGCAACGAACGCGAGCGCCCCATCTGAACCGTCGACAGCATTCCAAGACAACGCCACTCTCGGTACTGCATCGATGGGCCGATGCGAGTATCTCAGGTCGATCTGGGCAAAGGTCCCAGACGCATGCTGAACCATCAGTGCATGAGAGTCACGAAACACGGCATCTGCAGAGCGCTTGAGCACGGATCCGACGCCAAGGACAAGGACGAACGCGTACCGGTCACTCCACCGTCAGAAACGCTCGTGTCGACGGTCCACTTGGCGATCCACCCACGACGGACGTCCCATATCTCGACCGTCTCGCCTACCAAGCCAGATTTGCTCTCCGCGTCTTTCGGTTCGGATGCTGGAACAACCGCCGAAAGAAAACTAGGCGTGATGTTCTGCATCCGGGGGCTCGCCAAGAGCTCTGCACCACTCCCACCACTGAACTCTGCATTTGAGACCAGTGCCAGCTCGCAGGGATATTCGGGCCGCCAAAGGACACGCCTGACGGGGTACGATGGGTGTAGCACATACGTCGGTTTGTTCACGACGTGTGATGAGGTATTTGACCCCGGAAGATCCCAAACCTTTGCACGATCAGGTACGGTAACACCGAGACAGAAGCGACGTACCTTGACGGTGTGATCCAGCCCACCACTGACGATCCAACTCCGTTCCATCTGCGTGGCGACGTTATCCGCACCCTTGCTCGTGAGCGACGTGCCGCACCAATCCAAGGTCAGGATGGGGCCTGTATGCGCAACAGGCAAACGATCTAGCTGACCCCGTTGGCCCATATGCAAGTCCCAGCGGTATATGGAACCATTATCAAGTCCGACGACAGCTTGCAGAGGATGTGAAAAGATGGGCGAGAAGACGAGGGACCGGACGGAGGTTGGGTGGTGGATCTTCATCACTGAACGCGACATGTCCCGCAAATCCTGTCCAACATCGGTATAGCACATAGACTAGGAGCGGACAAACGTACCCATATGCGCATGTCACCATCCGCAGAGCCTGTGATGCAATAATACGGGACTATGGACGAACAAGACAGTTTGTGGATAGAGCGAATGTGATTCTTCGTCTTTCTTTCTACAGGCACGTTAGTCGTGACAGCAGACAGTCAAGGACACATACCGTACTTCGTACTACCAGCCTTGTCCAAATCCCACATGATGAGATCGCCGTTCCTAGCGCTCGTCAATACCTTGTTGTTGTAAGCTGCTCGTGTTCTCGGTCATCAGAGTGCGCTGCGTCGCAAAAGAATGGTACGAACTGCCGCAGCACCACGCGACGTCGGTGCTCGCGCTTTCGATCTTGAGCCCACTTCCATCCCAGTGGTTCTTGGACATGTCTACGCGATGCCCACCAGGCCCAACGGCCGACTTGGGCTCCACGGTCGTGGCGTCTTCTGGATCCGACAGACGAAGGACGCGCAGGGCTATTTCGACGCCGTCACGTCAGAAGGAACACCAAACGAATGATGAGCGACTGGACGCACATTCCCTTCCCGCGACCACACACCGCGTGCCGTCTTCGCTTTTGGCCACCGTACCGCCTCCGCTTGTGGCCGCACGAGGTAAGCGCACGTTCCGACTCGGTCCCTGGTACCCATGAAAGCGCGAGTCAGAGAAGAGATCCCTTGTGAAGGGCTGCAGTGCTGGGGGCGCCGTTGCGGTGAACGTCGAGGAGCGTCTCTGGATCGTCGCCTGCATGCGTCTTGCTCGTCGTCGGTCAAGCGAACACTTTGGCTCAATGTTACCAGATTTGGGTTACTCCATTGCGTATGTACGCAAAGCAAAGCAATAGCAAATGTGTATCTATCAAGTGCAATATAAGACAAGCCGGTGTCTCTTCCTAGGGTTATACAAGAGTCACGAATACATCCAAGCATCTAGATCAACAAGATTGGCACAAGCACGAGGTCTGGGTGTGGGTATCATAGACCTCCTCCCGAATGATGAGGTCCCGGGATAAAGGTGATAATGCAAGGCATCGATTTTTGTGCGAACGGAACCCTTTCGCTCTAGAACGAACACTTCGCGAACGCGGTCAAGCTCAGTGTCTTCAAGGATCAGCCTTCAAACTCTTGACGATCGCCGGACTGCCCGTTCCCATAGCTCAAGGCGAGCGAGGAGAGCAACAATGTTCTCCTCCGAAAATACCGGCAGTAACGTACGAGGCCCAGACGGAGCCGAGGTCCGCCGCCAGACCAGCTCGTCGACTGTTCCAAGGAACTTGAGCGCGCGAGCGATGGAGGCCACATCATGCTGTCGGGTCGGATTCGGAGGGAATAAACTCGACTGCGGCGACGTGGGCGAGGCAGAAGTCACAGGGCTGGCCATTGGGCCTATGGCACTTGGTGAGAGATTCAAAGAACGCACAAGGGTCTAGTCATAAGACAACCCTCAGCCACCAATCATGCAAGAACTAAGGCCACTCACGCTCAATGCTATCTTTGCCTCATCTTCAGAGAGGTTGACGATTTCGGTGGGTAAATTTGAGGGTGGGGGCGCTGGAGGTACAACGGCGTTTAGCCGTGCTCGGGAACCCGCGCTGGCTCGTGTTTCGACTCGGACATGTCCATTCTCTTTGATTGGTGCAACCTTTTCAGTATTCACGACGCTTGGGGGAAGTTTGACTTGATCCCGTATTTCGGTTCCCAAGCGCTTGGAAACCAAAGCTTGCAGTTCGTCGTACTGCCGACGAAGCGACCGCACTTCTTCATGGGCACCTGCAAGCGCCGCATTCAATTCATCAAACGAAAGGGGTTGATGTGATAGCGTGGGTGCCACGACTTCCTGTGAACCGCTGTCAGTACCTGATTCCAAAAGCGACAAGAACCAAGTACATACTACTTTGGCTGTCGTCGGGTTCACATGGATTGCCGCCCAGGGCTGATTTCCAAATGTCGAACTACGTCTGTGACCAGCAGGTGCGCGTTCGACTGGCTTTGGGGACATGGAATTCGAACGGGAAGGGAGCGTCGAAGAGCTGTGGTGTGAGTGGTGCTCGTCGTCGCTGTCACCGTCCTCATGCGGCACAGTCGGGGACTGTACGCGACTCTTCTCTTCCGCAAGGGGTTCCGGGGCGGTAGAAACGCGAGCATCGTTCTGTGCTCCAAACATGAAGCGAATCTTATTAAAATCCAGTTTTCCCGATGGATCTCGCAACGTCACGTTGGGTTGGGGGCGAGTACCGTCCCCCGGGGGTCTTGATGGGTTTTGGTCGATGCCATCGGATGCAAGGAGATCTATGAGCGCTTCGAAAGCCTCGCTCGAGACTGTGCTAGGCGTTTGGGATGGCGTGGAGATCAAGTCAGACATGACGGCAGTTGAACCAACTCGGTTGCGACTTGTACTGTGCCGTAAAATGAGCTTGGTTCGCGACCACCAACTTCACAGCAACGTTTTAAACTGTCTGGACTCACCAGACAGATCGTTGTCACGGTTGAGCGAGACCCTCGTTCGCCCAGCAACCGGGTATATCGGTATCGAGCGCCCAGGGAACTCTGTTTCCAAACGAGGTCATCCATACCCATGTCTGACAAGAAATACTGCCGTTAGTATTATTCCTTCTATTCTGAAAAGCAGATCGGTCCACTGGAAAGCCAGCTGCTGTGTGAATAGCTCAGGTGCGCGCCAAGCAAAGGGTCATGTCAGAGCTCCATGTCCCCTGACATCGGCTACTAGTCTTTCTACATTCAAGACCTCCGTATCATGTTCACCCCTTTAATCCATCCAACTCAAGTATCATAATCGGTGTAGCATTACAAAGCCGCTTGAACTGCGAAAATCAGGTGCGACACTTTTGGAGGCAGGCGTCGAGTCAACTCCAGTTTCCGATCATCGGTACTACCCCATAGCACGAACGAATCTTGGTGTGGCTTTGCTGTGTCGATTCACTTGCCTCGGAGAACTAAGCGACATCGAACAAGGCGTTTCGAGGCACAGCGAAGTTGTACAACTCACGCCGGACGGTCACTCGGACAAACCTCGCCGCTGAACAGTGCTGCCAATTCCCTGCTCACTCGTTTTCGGCGTCTCGGTGAACTGAGCGACCTCGAGCAAGCGATTTCGAGGCACGGGGCAGTCATAGTGCGGGTGACCCCTGATGCTCACCCTGACAAATCAAAGTTTCCGAGCAATGTTGCGGCCTCCTCTAGAGCTCGTTTCGATCGTTTCGGAGATCTGGATGTCCTTGAGGGACTATTTACAGCTGACCCCTGATAGTGACTCGCCCCGTATATCTGACGAACCTCGCCAACACCCTTTTCACTGGTTTCAGACACCTCGGCGAACCAAATCACCTCGAGCACGCGATTTTAGCATTCAGGGAAGCTATACAGCTCATCCCCGATGGTCACCCCGACAAACCGACACGCTTGCACGACCTCCCTTGAGCAAGGAATTTCGTAATTCAGGGAAGCTGTGCAACTCACCTCTGATGGTCACCCCAACACACCCGACGATCTGAACGACCTCGCCAACTCAATTTTCACTCGTTTCTAGTTCCTTGAGGAAACGAGGGACCTCGACCAAGGAATTTCGAGGCACAGGGAAGCTTTTGAGCTTGCCCCTGACGGTCACCTGCCTATTCTGAGCCATATGGAAGCTGTACAGCTCATTCCTGATGATCACCCCAACAGACCTCGTCTGAGCAACTTTGTCCGATGCTTATTCACTCG
>QGOI01002489.1:0-16277 GCA_003313885.1 Boletus sp. MG55 | reverse complement strand
AGTTGATGCACTTCTTGTCAGGGAGGTAGACAGAATGCATCGTTAGCGATGAACTTGCTAAGAGCAATATTGCCAATAGCGGGTCTCAACCCCTACTACTAGTCAGTGATCTAGTACTGAGGTAAGCACCTTAGTCGTCACCATGCGCTGCCGACGTTTAGGCTCCGACCCAAATCTCTGCCCTATTATCCCCAGCCTTCCGTCACTCGAACCCCCTCCCCACTTAGTCGTCGCTCTACGATGGGAAAGTTCAGGCTCCGACCTGATCCCTCATCCCCTCAACCCACCACGCTGCATCGCCTGTCGTTGCTCGATGCCCAAGGATCCTCGCCCCAGCAGAGGCTCTTCCCGTAGCCCTGCAGCCTCTTCTCGTGGCAGCCCCGCCGCATCTTCTCCTCTTGTGGATTCTGCTTTCAGCGACCTCAAGGCACCGCTCATCCGTTGGGACAAGGACTGTGCAGCTCGCACAACGCGACTCATTGAGTGGTTCAAGGAGAATCAGACGGCTCGACTCAAACTCTTCTCTGACTCGACGAAGGACGCCAAGGACTCCAACCGCAAGAAGGAGGTCTCAAGCCAGTCGAGAGGTCACTTTTATCGGGAGGCTGCCAAGGCCATATTTGCAAACGATGATGATGAAGACGTTCGGCACTGTTTGCAGGTCCGCCCAGATCTTTTTGTCAAAAAGGTTGACCGCCGCATCAAGGAGTAAGTTATGTTGTTGTGCACGCTGTATGTATACTGACACGTTTACAGACTACGGAAAGCCTATAACGCTGAGAATAAGAAACTTGGCCAAACTGGAGTAGGATTGACCTATGAACAGCTGCAGCATGATCCTTCAAAGACAAACATTTTGGGTAAGTTATGGACCTGTGCGTTGTGTCGTCATGCTAACAGTTGAGTAGCTTCTATCGTTGAATCTTTTCCATGGTGGCCTGACTTGCACGGGTTCTGGCAGACCAACCCTGGATTCAACACGTCACCTGCAACCGCTGATCCAGACCAAGACTTTGAGAAGGACGCGTTGGCTCTATTTAGGCTTGGTGACACAGGCAGTGGCCCGGGCTCTGCAAATGAGACAGATTCAGGACTCGACTCGTTGTACTCCTCTGGTTCCCATACTGCTGCATCACCTTTCATCCATAGCCAGCACTCTCCTTTTGCCCATGACGCTCTTTCTCTTCCTCGTATGCCCTCACCAGCCCTCCATCATGACGGAGGTACACATGCCACCGGTATGAGTACGACAAACCCTGGCGACACTGACGAGCTGTTCGCATCGTTATTTAACATGGACATTGACGACAATTTCGACCCCCTTCCACTTCCCCCGCTGTCTGCAGCCCCCTCTGACCTCTCGTCTGCAATCCCTGGCCCCTCAGGCTCCAATATGACTTCCCACCCCTTCAACGCATCGTCTGCAATGCCCCTCCCCTCTTATATGTCGTCTGCGATGTCCCATCCCTCTAGCACGTTGCCCACAACCTCCCGTGCCTCCAGCACCCACCCATACTCGCTGTGAGTTGGGATGCGCTCCCCAGTACCACTCTCATTTCGTGGTGGCGCACCATGTATTGTTCCTCCCCCCCTGCCAGTGGTCACCGGCAATACCATTTCTCTCAACTCGGATGATGAACTTGACCCTGCTCCGCTGCTGCCCCAAATCAATCACCACGAGCGTAATATTTATGCATCGGACTCATCCCACCCCTCATCCCACCATGTGTCACAATCATCGGACGGTTCACAAGCTCGTCGCACAGTCACCACTCCCCCCACCTCCACACATGGTGGTACATCTTCCACTGGTACTGGCAGCACTTCACGCCGATCCACGACCAAGACAAGCCTGAGGCGTGCTGCCTCATCCAACCCACCGGTAGGTGAGAAATTGGCCATGCAGGCCGACGATCTCATTACAAAGGGGGCGAATGTGGCTGAGGCGCTGCGGCAAGATAAATCTCGTCGGCGTGATGCGCACTACCAAAACAAAGCTGCTGAACGAGAGCATCAGCAATGGCTGATGCAATTCAATGCTGACCATGAAAAGAAAATGGCTGAGATAAAGTTGCAGCAGCTTGAGCGTGAACTGGAGTTGGAGAGGCTACGTCATGCTAAGTAAATCACTTGTCGTCCATGAACAATTTGTCCTGTTGCTACTTTGTACATGTCTGTATTGTAGATCTTCGTTCTTGTAAGAAAACTTTGCCTACATGTCTTGTAACAAAATATTCATCACTTGCTGTCGGAAAGCCTGTCCTGGCGAAGTAGCAAGGCTATCATCCAGCTCGGGCCCTTCATCCTCATCCTCTGAGTCTCTGTTGTGCTTCCTATGTGAGTACTCCCTTTCAAACTCTGCCAATGAACCATCCAATCCAAGCTTCTTCTCAATGTCAATGATCAAATTATGCAGAATTAAGCAGCAGCGAATCCACATTTTTGCAAAGTCAAGATTTGCTTCAGTTTGAATTCGGAAGCGCAAATCTTGAAGTGATTGGAAACGACCTTTGAGTGAGCCATAGAAATGTTCAGTGCGAACTCGTATCTGCAACTATTAAAAAGTTTTCAGAAAGGAAAATTAAAAAAACTCTTACTGATGATAAATGATAATTGAATGTCCTTTTATCAGGGCTAAGACTCCCCCCAACAGGTCTCTTAAATGGTGTCACACACCATATCTGACTGGGATAGGCTGAATCAGCCCAAAGCCACTCATTGGCATTGAAGAACTGATTGGGATAGCGGGCAATGCGAGTATGTTGGAAAGCACTTGCATCATGAATACTTCCTGGAAGACCAATGACATAGTCCACAATCTTCAGGTTATGGGGGAGAATGACAATCTAAAACATGGTAAATATCCATAATAGTAAGATAAATTCAAACCAACCTGGTTTGTTACAGAATATCGTGATTTTCGGTCAAAAAAGACCTCACCATGATGTCCTGGCTTCTGGAACAAATTGAAGGTTGTACCATCAACACATAGGAAGCCTCCTCTCCATCCTGGAATAGATCTGCTCTCCACCCAATCCTTTGCTCTTTCTTTTTCTGCATGATCATCTTCATGATGAATGGGATCAAAGTGAATGGCTTCGTTATGCAGACATAGGAGTGAAACCATAACACGCTTATAGCAGTTATGGACTGTACCAACAGCAACACCTGCCCACTCTGCCATATCCTGTGATGTTGCAGCATTTCCATAATGCCCTGCAGCATTCAAGAAAATGGCAAGCTGGAGCCAAACAGGTAATTGCTCATTGGCTGGCAAAGAATCTGGAAGAGGCATGTCATCAGAATCAGAGCCATGATGACTGCTAGTACGAAATATGGGGTGATGGTAAATCTTCTCAACCAGCTGGGTAAAGACCTCAGGGGATACTCGAAGCTTTCGACGAAAAAGCCATGGGCGATGGATTTTCCATTCTTTGAGAAGATGGATCTGTGGAGCATGAATGGTGGGGATACGGCTGCGAACCACCCGAGCCCGTTGCACTTCATCAATTGCTACTTGGATTGCATTTTGATAGGTAACCACCTCTTCTGACTGAAAGAAGAATGGGTTTGACTCAGAGTTGTTTGATTCTGAGGAATCAGAGAGGGGAGTATATTGAGTTGAGGGTGTGGTGGATGGAGATGTTATATATGATGAGTTGGAATCAACACCAGCATCTGAAGCTTGAGAAATTTCAATCTGAAGCATGATTGCATTCAAGATCTCTGTAGCTTGTGCTGTGTTGATCTTGTCAAGAGCTCCCTGGAGAAGCTTCAAAGCTTCCTGACGTGCTGAGGGCCTTGGCATCTTGTAGGGGAAAGGGGGGGATGGCTGGGATCAAGAGATCAAACTGGATAGGTGGGCTGGTATATGTGAGCGATGTTTTTGCCTTTTTTGGTAATGCTGGTCACACCCGGGCCGGGTGCCTTCGACCAAGCGGAACTCAAATTTGCCACCAAAGCAAAGGACCCTTTGTTTGGTATGTGCCATGCTGTTTTTGGCTACATGCTGTGCTAGGGTTAGAGTTGTCAGAGCGTGCTGTTTTCGGAAATATGCTGTGCACGGGTGCTTCCGAATGTTCACGCGGAGATACAACTTTCTGCCTTGGTCGAACTTTTCACCCAACTTTCTGACCATACTAGTTACTTACTAGTCCGGCTCAGCTGGTGGATGAGACCCACTAATGCATCTTGCAATGGCGTTGAATTTTTCATGCCAATCATTGGCTTGGCACGTGATGTCCAAACAATGGACAACAAAACAGACTTGAATCTCTGCGACACGCGTGTCAAAATCAAGGCGATTTACCCAACTGGTTCTACTCCCGCTCCTCTTTGCCTAGCTCTCCCTTTCCGCCTTCAACTACCAACGCCGACCATGCGGTCTACCAGCCATCCGACCACCGTTCGGTATGAATACCAAACTCTCCAATTTGAACCCTAACAGGTTCGTCTTCGTCGAGTGCGCCCACGCTAGCACTGCACAAACCCACCTTGCGCCTCTGCGCCGGCAAATCACCTCCGTGCAGCACCGTCATTCCCTCCTACATCCATGACCTTGTCTTTCCGTCGCTTTCGCAGCTCGACGTGCTGTTAGTGATGAATAATGAGGTATACGCGGACGAGCTGATCACTGGGCTGTCGCACGTCCATGGATTAGTGGCACCCCTGTTGGTGATGAATATCGATCGGTCATTTTTAGAGGTGATACGACGCGTTCGCAGCCTATGTTTCCGGAACCACTGCGCACGCCGTGTAAGCGCAAGCGCGATGTGTCGTTGACGCCCGATGGGGACCTGGATCCTGACCCCTTCCTCTCCATCCCATGTCAAGGTCTCGGTGAGGTGGGTACCCATCGTCATCCAAGTCCCGCTTGGTCGAGCCATGGCCCCATTCTGAAACTCACCTGTGTACAGACTAGGGCTGCAGGTACCCGTGCAGGTACGGCCAAACCAGCTACCACACGGCCGTCTCGTACAGAACTCCCGCTCGCCTTCGTGAATCCGAGCTGCAGCACGAGGCAATCGACCGCACCCCAACCGCCTGTCCCGCAATGACAGAGCACACGACAAGCGGCGATGGGTGCGAGGGTCAAGCTCAAAGGTACGACGACGACGAACGATGGAGAGGACAGTCTGATGAAGCCGTGGTCGAGGAGCGCAAATGCGAATGGGCAGACTAAGACCACCAAATCAACCTATTGGGCCAAGTATCCTCTGTCTAAACCCAGGGTGTCGACGAGGACCCAAAAGGTTACAACTACAATGGCGAAACCGGCGTGTGGTTAGCCCAAGGGGAAGCCGAGCATGAGGGATACCAAGGGCAAGCGGACAGCGCATCCTACAGAGAACGTGTCTGTCACGTGAATTTCTGTGCAAGGTGCGAGCGCCTTGTTGTTCCCGGACAGTCGTGACGCGTAGGGATTATACGCATCTCTGTATATTTTCTATATTATCATTGAAACGCCCCTTGGTCATTTCATCAGCTGATACTTCGAGTGTTATCGGTTATCTACCACTATGCCTCTATGGCACAGTGGTGAGGGAGATGCCGACATATGATCCGGGCCGGGCTGGTACCAGGTGCGTGGTGGGATGGAGAGAGGAGAGAAGCCTCCGGCCACACGCCGGGACTCCAACTCTCCGATCCATGCTGCCACACCGATCCTGTGCAGGAGAAAGAACTTTGGCCTCAGAGGAAGGTCTGAAAAAGGCAGTGTTCTTATGATTGACTCCCAGAGTTACACAGGCTGGGACACGATGCTAGGATGGTTCACTGAAACTGGTCTGAGGCGAAAACTAGAGCTTTCTCCAACTTGCCAGAAGTCCCGCATGTGTCGGCAATTTGGATGCTCAGATACGGCCAATGAAACAGATGCAGTGCAAACATTATAATCTCACTCATGAGCACTTGATCGATGGGCCGCCGTCGGTCCTAAACTACTGTAAAGTTGACTGCTGATCGGACATCACAGTCCCGGCATCTTTCCAGCGAATCCTTCACTCCATCGTCCACTCAGAGGTCGATCTCTGGAGCCAGGGTCCTGTCCTTATTGCAGGCACAACCCCTAAAGCTTCACCCACGAAAATATCGGGGCCCATGCTGTGCACGTTTATCTGGTCCACACAACGGGGTTTTCCACATTTAGTATCAACCTAGACGTGGTTCTAAATGTGACCATGAATCTAAACTTGAAATTTGGTCCAATGGATCACATTTGCGACGAGGTTTAGGTTCGTGCTAAATACAGAAAACCCAGCAGGACTTCGGCAGAAGGCAAGGTCCGAAACATCGGACCGCTCGTGCGAACCAGCGGCTGATGATCAATCAATCGATGGTTCAACAGCGCGCATCTCGCATGTGGAGCCTGAAGAAGGCCGAATGAGATACATAAGTAGCTCGCTTCAGCCTTGCAATCGATTTGAATTCGCGCTGACCTCCATCCTACGATGAGTGACTTGCTGTTTGTCCCGTCTGGAGTATATTAGGGAGCTGTGCGCTGACATTGTTAGTTTGTGTATGGAACGCATTCCATCCCGGTGTTCCTAAACCCAGACGAAAGTGGTACAAAGCCTTGGCCCGCGTCCTATTTTCCTTCTTCGTCCCGGAGGCGGCGGTTGCGATCATGATGGCGAGCTACGAATGGTGTAAGGCTCATCACAGTCAGAGAATTTCGTAGTATGTTCGAGTCTCCTGCTGTACATGCCTATTTGATGCATCTGAAAAGTCTCGAAACCAAATTGTCAGACCAGGGATATAAGTGGTCGATGACACACAGCTACTTTGCGAACATGGGTGGTTTTGCTTATCGTGACGACAAGGGTGGTTTGAACACGATTGATTCGGACAAATTCCTAGAGCTTTGCAAGGCGGGGAAAATTGCAGATCCGCTCATTCAGGTGAAGGAAATCAAAGACAAGAGCAAATCGGATGCACTCGGAAAGGTCATCTTCGGGCTGCAACTGTTCTGGTTCATGCTACAGGTTGCTGTTCGTGGCTCGAAGGGTCTTGCGGTCACACTGATCGAACTTGACACGTTGTGCATGGCTGTGCTCGCACTTCTATATCTTTTACTTTGGTGGGACAAGCCACTCCGCACTGAATGTCCCCGTGTTTTTTGTTGGACTCCAGAGGGAAAAGTATATTCAAAAGAGGAGTTGTACGTGTTTTGTTATTTAACATTGCCAGGAGCAGTACTGAGATAACTACACCATTATATGCAGATCAAATGCATGGAAGTCGAAACCCGGTTATTTCCATAGGTTAATCGCTCGCTTCGTCTGTATACGCAATGCACAGCCAATCGCGGACAAGGAAAAAGCATTGCCAGTGGGCACAGATGTTTGTATTCTCCGAGTTTGTTTTGTAATAGCATCGATAATGGAATATTGTCAGCCTAAACCCAGTAAACTGATCGCCATGATTGAAGAGCTGAAGCCCGAGGTTCTCAGTACGGCTTTGATTTTCATCACATGGCTTATCCTTGGTGGACTGCACCTGATCGCATGGAACTTTGAATTTCCAACGGAGATGGAGAAGAAGATGTGGCGTGTTGCATCACTCATCATGATTTTGGCAGGATCCTCACTAGTTGCCATCATTCCTGGGTATTACTATTTCACCCGGACCACATGGATCCTGCCAGCGGGTGAGGATTCCCCCGAGCCTGAGGGGTCCATAGTTCTGTACTTCATTTTCGGTGGCATATTTATTTATGCATACGCTGCAAGTGTTGTATCCCGGGCCCTCCTCGTGGGATTGATGCTTGCCAGCTTTCGTGCATTACCTTCCTCTGCTTACCAGGCTGTCGCCTGGACATCCTACATTCCTCATCTTTAACTCATGGTCTTTACCGATATCATCCGCTCCATTCGAGCACTTGTATTATTATGCATTCCCACGTATGCCCTCTCTTTGGGCTAAATATCTTGCCCTTGATATTTGCACGTGTGCACACTCATGATGTTGAGTGTAGCGTCATCCTCGCTCAGCAACGCCAAACGGATCCTCCTTCAAGCTTCAAGCCTCAAGTTGCACCTGCCACATCCACGGAGGTCTGACTGCAAAGACTATTCCCCAATGTACATCCCTCGCCAAAGAAACCGCGTCAACTCTAGTACCACACTCGAGTTAATAGAACCACCGGTGTCCCACGTCCGCGTCGCGTTAGAAGAGTATGACACTGCCAATCGAAATGGAAGATCTGGGGGTCCCCATCTCGTTTTCATGTATCCATGCATTGGGCACCGACCCCTATTCTGAATGATTCGACGAGATCGTTTACCTAGAAGGTAATACATGAGCCAACACAAAGTACGGTTGGACTGCTCCCTTTCGATCGTCCTTCCTCCCACCTCGTGCGCCCCTCCTTTCCGTCGCACCTCAGTCCTAGCACGTCATCGTATACTCTTCCCCCCACCAAATATGCCGATATCACTGTAGAATCGAGATCTACTTTCATCGATAGACACACGTTCACCCCACTCATCACGTCTACATGCAGGTCGCACTCTCATCAACATCGTCGTCCATCATGTTCCAGTCCATGCAAACCATCCGGTCTTGTCAAAGCTCGTGAGGAGAAGTAACTCATTGACAGGTACGCTTTCACGACATTTTCTCTTTGCACCTACGCGTGCGCGATCTGACCGAAAACACATTTCGACTGCATGTCACGTTACATCCCTCCCCTGGGGAGCACGTGTGGACGTGTCACGACCCCGTCGAAATGCGTGCGAGATGAGAGTGAGCACGATGAACCGACATCGCGCCCACCGCCCTCGCCCAAATGAAGGTGAGACCCGTCGCGTCTTTTCCGAGACCAAACGGCAGCAGGAATGGTGAGTTTATGCCTATGCCTTGGGTTGCGTTACCTGGGGCAGTTCAACCCTCCTGGCCTTCTCCATCGGACGTGTACGAGCGAGCGATGATGCGTGCGTGTCCCCTACAAGATGAAAACCCCGCGATCGACAACCTGGAACCTCCTGAAAAGACGATGACAGGCACAAACTCACCCCAACATGAAAAATAATTGCAGTTCTGTCTCAATTGGAAAATGCCAAGTAGAAAGGGCAAGCTCATCTATCAGCCAACACTTCCAAGTCACGCAACACTATGCCCCCACCTTGACGTCACAAAGTACTTACCGTTGGGCAAAAAATGGACATGCCCCATGTGGAAACAAATTTTTGCGTGAGGAACGTCCATCGCTCCCAATACGAACCGACCCGAGATGCCAATGAGACCCGGGGACGCAACGAGCTACCGAGAGCGAAAGCAAACGAGCAATTAAGACTGAGACCTTGGCAGATATTCCGGAAAAGTGAGATAGGCATACTGTCATGCGGGATGGAGTTCTGAAATGAAACACGTGAATATATGAAGTCAAGGCGGAAATACGCACAGGATACCATGCCTGTCCGAAAGAATATGTAAAGAGCACGACGCCAGCCAAAAAGCATGCGATAGAAATCATGAGAAGCACCAGCGGAGACCGTTTCACCCATGCGAGCAGCCACCACGGGTGTCGATGCGAAGGGGTGCGACTATACAATGCAAGCAAGGGCTCAGCAAACAGAAGGTATCACGCTAGAGAAGCAGAGCACAATTGCACTTATTAAATGAACTGTCTCTAAGTGAGACCGAGAAGGCTGTCGACCCTGCCGCGATACCGAACACCAACGAGGCCGATATGATCCAAAACATGTTGATGCTGTTGGCGAGGGTGTTTTCCGTCACGTGGCTTGAACACTCCGAGAGCGACGCATGGACGGCCCCAAAAGACGATCGACAATGTCGAGATGTTTCAACAAGTTCCTCGCGACATGCTGTTGATGGAACCATATGGTTGGTAAACCCAGACGGGTTGAGTGCCACCAGGTAGTACCAACCTGCGTGACGAGTTGTACATGCGTAGAACTCGGGCGTGGCACAGTCTGGCAACGAAACCGCGATAACCGCGAGTTCCTCCGCTCAAAGCGATCCACCGATCAGAAATCGGATCAAGTCCCTCACTCTTCCTCGTCCCTCTCACTGGCGCCTCGGCCGCTCCACCGGTCATCCCACCACTGCTCGGTACGAGTATAATACAACCTTGGCTCGCCCCACACAGCCTTCGATTAAGATCCCCGCACCGTCGTCCTTCCCTCCGATGCCCATGCCCTCGTCTTTGCTTCGTTTTCGCAACTCGATGCGCTGATGCCAACAATGAGAACATCGAGGTGTTGTACGCAGACGAGCCCGTCGCTGGGTCATCGCACGTCCATGTGCCAGTAGCGCCCTTGTTGATGGTGAACGTTGAACATCAATCAGCCGCTTGTAGAGGTCGGCACGACGCGTTCGCAGCCTACACTTCTGGATCCACTATGCACGCCTTGAAAATGTAGGCGTCGCGCGCCGCGACGGGGACCGGATCTGGACGATAAGGGTACGGATGTCCCCTTGTCCATCAACTTGTCAAGGTCTCGGTCGGCACGGGTACCCGTCGCCCGCCCAAGTCCCCCTCGTCCGAGTCATACCCCTGTTCTCAAACTCACCCACCCACAGACGACGGCTGCGGCTGCAGGCGCGGGCATACCCAAACCACCTGCCACGAAATGCGTCAAGACCTCGTATCAACGTATCCGAATGCCCTCGTCTACGCCGGCATCTGTGCGCCCGAGTTTCAGTGCGAGGCAATCGTTTACGCTCGTCTCGTCGCGACGAAGCACTGACATCGGCGGTGGGCACAAGGGTCAAGTCCAAGGGTACGGCGACGACGATCGATGGAGAGGACGGGGGTCAGATGAGGCTACGGTCGAGGAGCGCCAAGGCGAAAGGGGAGATCAAGACTATTAAGCCGACCACTAGGGTCAAGCATCCGCAGTCCAAATACAAGATATCGACGAGGACCCAAAAGGCACTGCAGCGAAACCGGGACTGAGCGCGAGGGATGCCAAGAGCAAAGGGAAAGCACGTCCGCACTGGAATTGTCAGACGACCCGCGAGAGGTGCGTCCTGCCGACGAAGTCAGAGACGCTAACCATGTCATATTTCAGAGGTACGAAAAGGAACGACGAGAATGTTTGGTGTAACTCAAACGCTGGAGGGATACCAGATACAAATGGAGAACTGTATCTCGTATGTCTCCCTCAGGCTGGGTGCGAGCGCTTGTTGTTCCCGGAGAGTCGTAGGCGTATGCGTAATGACATCTGAGTGTATTTTCATCGAAATATACTGTGTTATCGTCGATACGCATCTCCTTATCACAGGCATGCGCACGCCGCAGGGCAAGAGGGTGTAGCCACTAAGCCGGGCTCAGACCGCAGTGGCGTGCAAGAGTAACGTAATAAATTTGCAATAGTATTGGCAGGACGTAACTCTGTGGCAAAGCGATGGAAACTTGGACGGTGGAATGGATCCCTTGTAACAACAAACCGTGTACACCGTTTTGCAATTCGCCCTGCTGACGCTTGCGACTCTATTGGTGAGGAAAATTTGACAAGTCCTAGAGTTCTGAATCCACCCAGGAGGATATCCCCATTTCTGTGCCCACTGTTGCCCCTTCATTATTCCGTTACAGCAGGGGTCGACCCTGGGAAGCGGTGAGGTCCGAAGTGTCAATGCTCCAACTTGAAGGCATGCATGCGCTTAGCGATTAATGCTCCGCTGCCGATCTGATGCAGTCTGGCCCAAAAAGAGCAACGCATTGATGCTTAAGTAGCTCGCTTCAGCCTTGCCATCGACGGCAATTCACTCTGACCTCCATCTCGCGGATGACTCGGATCCACTTACTGCTCGTCCTTCTCTGCATTGCTCACCTCGTCCGAGGAGCCACCACCAATTCGACGAGCTCCAGCTGCCCGGAGTCCCATGGGAACACTCGGAGCATCTGGAGTATACTGGAGAGTTGTGTGTTGACCTTGGTGATTTGCGTATGGCACGCAGTCCATCTCGACATACCTGGCGCTGGAGACGAAGGGAGACTCTTCTTCGAACGTGTTCCATGGATTTTCATAACAGCCTTTTTCGCTCCGGAAGGGTTGGTTTCGTTCGCCACCAAGCAATGGTGCGAGGCTCATCGCCAAGTCAAAGAGTTTCGTAGTATGTTCTTTCCTACAGTATCTGCCTATTCGACGCATCTGAAAAGTCTTGGAACCAACTTGTCAGTCCAGGGATATGAATGGTCGATGACGCACAGCTACTTTGTGCAAATGGGTGGTTTTGTTTATGACGACGGCAAAGGGAATCCACCAGAGTCGATGACATCGTACGAATTCCTCAGGCGTTGCGAGAAGGGGGAAATTGCCAACCCGCTCATCACGGACAAGGAAATCCAGGCCTTAGGCAAATCAGATGCGCTTGGGAAGGCTGTCTTCATGATCCAACTGTTGTATTTCACGATACAGGTCATTGCCCGTGGTTCGGAGGGTCTCGCGATCACACTGGTCGAACTCGACACGGTGTGCATGTGCGCACTTGCGCTTCTATATCTTTTCTTTTGGTGGGACAAGCCACACCACCCTCAATATCCCCACGTTTTCTATCAGACTCAAGAGGCAAAAATATACTCAAAAGAGGAATTGTATGTGTTTTATTATCCAACATACTGGGAGCTCGCCACACTGAGCTGACTACATTATATATGCAGGTCGAAGGCATGGAAGTCGGAACCCGGTTATTTGCATCAGTTAATCGCCACCTTTGTCTGTATACGCAAAGCTCGATCGATGGCCGACGAAGAAAAAACCTCCCCAGTAGGCACAGATGTTCGTATTCTCCGAGTCTGTTATCTATTGACATCTGAACGATTTCTGAGAAGCCCGATCGTCCTAAACCCAGCAAACTGACAGTACTGATAGAAGAGATGGACTCCCTCACGGTCCGGCTTCGTGCGCTGTATTTGACGTGGATTATCCTCGGAGGGTTACACTTGGTCGCATGGAACTGGGGATTTCCGACAGTGGCGGAGAAGATCTTGTGGCGTGTCTCATCACTCGTTTTGGTAGCATCCCCACTTGCCTTCGCCGTCGTTCCGTGGCTCGATAGGTTTGGCGGCTTTTCCGACCTTGCAACGTACTTTTTAGTCGCTGCAGCTGTCATAGCTCGAGCACTGCTCGTGGGATTGATGCTTGCCAGCCTTCGTACATTACCTTGCTCTGCTTACCAGCCTGTCGACTGGACGTCATATATACCTCATCTTAATTAGCTTATATCTCTGCATTCGAGCACATATACTGTACATATACCCTGCGTATGCACTCATTTTGCGCTAAAACCTTCTCCTTGAAGTTACTGTAGCCATGATCGGCGCACCTCACCCAGAGTTCCTTCCTTTCACAGAGTGCAAAGACATCCCCCGCCGAAGAAACTGCGTACCGCGTTGAAGTCAACACAACAACCATTCCAGCCCGCATCGTCGGTGGTGTCATAAGCATAAGACACTGCTAGTTAAACAGAATGATCGGTGTGTCCCCACTTCCTTTTCATCTACGGGCCGTACATCGCTCATGTGTGCATACGGATCCGTGCCCTGCACCACCCGACGAGATCATGCACCTGGAACGCGTCATCGGGCTCACGGGACAAAGTACCCGCGCTACTGTCCCCTTCGTCCTTCCTCCCAAACTCGCCTCGCGCGCCGCTCCACTTCCATTGACACTGGAGGCAGATGCGGATGCGGGCATCCTCTCTGATACCCCGATTCCGCCTCGCCTTGGTCTCAGCAGCGCGTCGTATACCCTTCTTCCACTGCGTATGTCACGGTCGATGCTGCGTCGAATCGAAATCTACCTCAAGCTATGCCGGCCTCGCATAGCACCTGTAGAGGCGTCACGACATCGACGAACTTAGTCACGAAACACATATGATATGAGGGTGGGGGCGATGAACCGACACCGTGCCCTCACACTTGCCCAAACAAAGGCGAGACCCGTGACGATAAAGTGAGACTGACGACGAAGCGGAGGAGGTCAGATCGACGCATACCAAGTTGGCGTTACTGACTACGCGCGTGGTCCGTGACGAGACACAAAAAGATGGTGCTGACCGGGAAAAGTATTGCGATTGGCGCACCTCATCATCGACCTCGGCGTCTTCGGCAAAACCGAACGGGACCAGGAACGGCGGGTTTACGCCTACCATAGCTCTGGGATCTTGACTTACACAGTGGCAGTGATGTCTCCTGGACGGCATATCTTTAGGTTATCCAGCTGCATTCGAGCACGTATATTATGTGTATGCACTCACCTTGCGCTAGATACTTTGCCCTTGGTGCTACCCACGGTCGGCACTCCTCGCCCAAAGTTTCCTCCAAAGTTGCACCATCACCCACCGCGAGAGGCCCGAGTGCAAAGTTCCCTCGCAGAAGAAATCGTGGCTCGATAAAGTCAACCCTGCCACGCTCGAGTCAATCTCACCACCCTCGTCCGCGTTGCCGGTAAAGTGGTGGACATCGCCAGCGGAAACGAGACATAATTTACAAAATGCCACAGCCTTTGATGGCGTGGCTGTTGTCGACCACGATGACGTTCCGAGAGATACCGGTGACGGTCGAAAGGTGAACGCTGAGTCGTCTGTCGTTGGCGGCGACCGTAAACGTATGCGTTGGCTTGTCACAAAACTCGATGAGCACAGGCGTCAAGATCCCTCGCAGTGCCAGACCCCGCTTGAACCATGGATCACACTCGAAAACCGCCAAAGACGATGAGGCCCGAGGTGGGCGATATACGCATGTGCGTAGGCATACCACTTGACCATGGCATGGATCGTCTTGCTGAGTTCGTCCGTGCTGGTCTTATTGACACAACGCGTATCGAACCAGACGAGTTTATGTCCTGGCGAGCGGGTCGTCTCGCATAACTGCATGAGGTTGACGAGACCGAGTCAGAGATGTCTTGATAGCTCGGCTCACTGTCCGTCCAGAGATGGCGTATACCACGACGTCGGGAAAGGTCTCCAGGAGGGCCGCACAGACCAGGTTGACGTAGATACTACTTCGGAGTGCACATCCGCTTCTGGATGTCCTCTTCGGTAATCTAGGCGATCTCTGAACTTCGAGTTTGAAGAGAAGATGTAAAGACACGGTATTTCGTTTGACGAACGGCAGTTTGAGTTGGGACGTGTCGATAAGGTGCACGAGAATGTCGTTGAGAATGTAGTATCGGAATGCGTCTGCGACGTGCGCGAGCTCCTATTTGTATGCAGGGATGGAGATAGCAAGAGGGCGCTCACCTGGGGCAGTTTGATTGCCGACAGCCTTGGTTTCTTGGGTTCGAGCCGAGGGAAGCGCGAAAGAGTGTTTGTCCGCGCGGGTCTGATATCCTAGGTGAAGAATGTCCAAGTCGACCATAGTTATACCTCTCAGTTTAATGAATGACGCCGCTGCATCCACGGTTGCTACTGAACTCCGGGACCGAGCAGGAACATAGCCCACCGGGTATCGCCGAAGTATCCTGCGAGTTGTGCATGCAGTGAACCATTTTTTCGGACCACTCACTAAGTATATGTTACCGTAGTGAGCGCAAACGGCAAAGCTGCCTGAGGCCTTTGACAGTCGTAATCTCTCACCAACTGTGCGTCTGGAACGCACTAATGGCAGAACGTCAGAATGTGGTACGTGGCATCCAAATAATGGACAACAAAACATTTCATCTTCGTTCGGAGTTCTTCTGGTAACCCCCTAAATTAAAACGCTTCGCACCACCCGACGGCCCTCTACTCTTGCTCCTCCTCGCCCTCCTTCTCAACTCCCGGTGTCCACCCTCCGACCATGCGCACTTTTCCGACCGCTCTATCGGCCATCCCACTACCGCTCGGTACGAGGACCACCCTACCCTTGGGCCTCCAAAGCCTCCGATTCAGATCTGCGCGGCACCGTCCTTCCCTCAGATGCCCATTCCCCCGTCTTTCCGCAACTCGACGCGCCGGTATGAACAACGAGAACCTCGAGGGGTTGTACGCGGACGAGCCTGTCGTTGGACTATCGCATGTCCATGTGCCAGTGACACCTTGTTGGATATGAAAAACGGTCAGCTGTTTGTACAGGTCAATCCGATGCATTCATAGCTTGCATTTCCAGACTTACTGCGCACGCCGCGCAAGCGTCCTGTAAGTCCACCTTGTCAAGGTCTCGGTTGGCGCAGATACCCATCGTCGCCCAAGTCCTGCACAGCCGAGTCACTCCTCCGTTCCCAGACTCACCCGTGCAGACGAGGGCTCCTGGTGCGGTCAAACTACCTGCCAAACGATCGTCTTGGACGAAGCGCGTCAAGACCTCGTATCGGCATGTCCCCGCGCCC
>QGOI01002483.1:0-29632 GCA_003313885.1 Boletus sp. MG55 | reverse complement strand
GTGCCATTGATTTATATGATATGCTTATCTAATTGTTGAGCAAACCGTCACCAATTTCCTGATGTAGGTTTGGTAGCCAATCATTCCAAGTAGCACCACTCGGTCGAAGTAGTGAGCGCGGCGTGGTCTGAGAAAACTGTAGCATTCTGAGTTTGAATTTTGAATTCTGTGCTCTGATGAGTCTGGCTTTCCATACCTTTGCCATGCTCGAGGCTAGCGTCAGCGAGAACTCGTTGATAATGATAGGACTTTTCGTCGCGGTCCCGAGAGGTTGAACTAGCTTGGGGATATCTCCAACGCCTTCGCGAGCTGCCGCCAACGATACTGGCTATTACCTTCAGATACCGCAATCTTCACCCATCGTGGTATACAGCTTCATGCGCAAGTGGGGATTAGGAAGGGCACGAGGTCAATTATGAGGTTGGTCAAATCCTTGGAAGACGTCAACAAAGTGACGGTTTGACAGCAGGATGGAGGATGAGTGGAGTCAATTGAGTCCTGTGTAGGAACTGCCATAGTAAGCATCTTGAATAGAGTTCGATCGAAGCAACTTCCAAGACACCTGTCCGGAAGAAATGATGCGAGAAAGGCTAGTAGAGCCGAACCAACTCGAATGGAATGATGGATGAGTCAGAGAAAACCGAAAGAAGGGTGAGGGGACAATGACACCGTCCCATGCCAGTCACATCATTACAGACAACCTTAACTCCTTAGGAGGCCTGCTCAGAGTTAGTAACTCCCTGCCTCACGTTCAGCCTGTCGTCGATCATCGATCATCATCCAGTCACTCTCAACTCCCTACTTCATCCCCAATATCGCCACCTGTGGGTGAATAAGAAAATTCAGATGGCCATACAGTTCTTCGCGGACCTCGACAAATCCTTAGAACTACGTGATAGCTGCTTTTGTTCGCCATAGTTTGGTTTGTGTTGTTACTGGCACACATATATTATAACAACCAAAGGACAAGCTGCATCTTCTCCAACTGTCGCTACACGCGTCGAGGCTAAGCGCAGCACTTCACGGACTCCCAGAACGAAAGGCAGTGATGATCCTGGGAGTAGTGCACACGATGGGAGAGTTCTTTCAATGCAATTGGCACAGCGGGCGTCAGTGCTAGTGAACCATAGTTCCCATCTGATATCGTTGATTGAATCATCCAGGATTCCTCGTGGCATCCATAAGCTAGGTGAGGCGGCCCGGGTTTGACGGATGAGAGCAACTATGACTGCTAGCGCTGATTTCTCATACCACTGGTACACGAGTGACCGATTCAACAAAGTCCTGATACTCTTAGTGATACAGCACGTACGTGGCGCTCCATGTCCAGCGATAACCGTCGATCACAAACCTGTATTGATATCCATAAGTATGAGAGGACAAATCACGAGAAGACAAATTTTAAGGTCTCAGACTCGTGGGAAGCGGAATCGATAGCAGTGGCTGTCGCAAAGGTGCGGTGATCTCGTGCAATATCATAATGCCGTGCGCGAGTAGCCATGTACATGAAGCTTTGAAGCTTGAAGGAAAAGACGAAGAGATGAACGCAAGTAAAAGCGAGAAGTAGGATTGCCCCAAAGCTCCCACTCGGCATCCTCCGTTCCTCTCACGCTCCGCACCTAACACCCCAATACCACACCGCCACCGTGGTGAGCAAACCCATTGAATGATTTAACACACTCAGCAGTGAACGTCTGAACGCAGACACGGCGGTACTGGCAATGGTAATAGGTATCTGCTGCAACGCCGTGTGTTATCCCACTTTGCTGCAATCTCAACTACAGTCTCCAACCATTTGTCCAACTTGGTCTGTCCATGCTCATCTTACTGACGTCCTGCCCCTAAGTTACCTTTTATCTTTGGGTACCTTAGATATTATGTTTACGAATCCGTCAGTGGAGCGGAGATCATCTCATTTGGCTCTGATGCTGAACTCCCGCTTTGGTCAGGAAGTCTCTTCTCAGCTTTCTTTCGTCAAGGCCAGGTAATAGAAACGTTTCGAGGAAACGGGATCTGACAGCCTGAGAATAGTGAAATCCTGAACCAGGGTCACTGGGTTTGTGTCTGTTCGACGCAGTCGCTATTCATATCATATCAGACTCTAATGTTGTGTGTTCGGCGTGGGAAAGGTACATCAGCCTGCAGAGTATCCACAGATCGGTATCGTACATTTATGACGATGCAAATGCCATGTGTGCACGTGTTCTTTTTCACTCAATTGAGTCCCTTCTCACTGTGATATGATGCGCTTCCATCGGTGGTGGGATCCGACATCACGGAGACCAACATCCCACCCCTATTAATACCCCTGTGGCCGACTGGTACGAATTTTCGATGTTGGCGTTGTCCCATATATAACCATGCGTGCACAGGCTTCGATAAACCAATATTTACCAGAGCATCACCCGTTACCATACAAGTTCCTCCCGAAGCTGGGTGTCCAACTCGGTGTCATGTTTCATGATCCGATACCGCTTGATAAGATAATGGATGCATTGAACGTCCCACGCAGGAAAAACGGGTCCTCTTCACCGCGCGGCGTAGCAGAAAGCTCTACACAGCACGATAGGCCATCGAGTGGGTCAGGGCTCAGCAGTACTTTGCATGTTAGAGGGTGGGTGGAGTGCGCGATCGTCCAAGCAGGCGGAGTTGTGGTGGAGCGCGAGGGTGCTTGACGACGTACACATATGGATGATATTCGGAGCGAGATTACGGCTATTATCCAGCGAGCTGTTGATGATCTGGGGGGGAAGGTATCAGGTAACAAGACCTTTCTTTGTCTGAAAAAGTTGCGTTCCCTAAACTGTTTATCCTAGCCGCCTTGGCTACTGGGTTAACGGCTATGTGTCCTGCTTGGCTATGCGACTAAGTGATCAGGAGTATAACTACCTCAACTCGTTGGTCACGAAAGTACGTTTCCCCAAGTTCCTGTAGGTGGGCCAAAGAGTCGAGGAAGCAGTCGCTCCTTCTGCGTTTTCCCCGCTGGCTTGCAGATTCTGTCATGGCAGATGACGCACCAGTCTCCAGCCAAATATCCAAGCATTATTCTGAGGGGATACTGGGCCGACTCGGGTTCTGGTGTTTTGTTCTCCTTCCGTCAGCACCAGAACGCAGCTCAAAGAGTGGATCTGCTAGCAGCCATGTCGCTCGATGAGACGAATCATGGCTTGGTGTAAGCCTACCGCTTACCTAGTTACCTATAACTAGCATATATACCGCTCGGGATACTGAATGCTAACCATTCAGTATCACTGCCTTTTGGCGTAACGGTCTAAGCGGCCGGCGGTCGCGACTGCTTACACTTGGCTGCGATAACCAAGTGACAATGCTGCCTTGTCATGCACATGTCAGAGAGCCTGTCAGGAAAACGAAACATGGCGACCATTGTGCGGGACCATATACTAGTAGATCTCGCTCGCCGCATCTGTTCGGAACAGCGTGATGGCGATAGGCGAGTCTTAGGGGCTTATTTCCGGCACATGTTTCAAAACTCCGCGTTTGGCACCGCAAGCTCGAGTTTAGCGATGAAATGGCGAACCTGAGCGAGCATGTCGTTACGGATGACGGTGACCGGGACGTCTTCCTGGGACTCGTCTGAGGGCATATTAAGAAAGGTATTTGCAAGCAGATGTTTGCATCGTTCGCTGGCAGTTAGGATATTCAGGGGTTCATCACTGTTGCAGTTGGCAACGTTTGAGTCCGTCCCACAGTTAGAAGTGATGTGTCCACTCGACACAAACGTACCAAGTTGCTGCCACGCTGCGTCTCTGGCATCAAGTTACTGACTTCCAAAAAGAAAATGGGAATCCATCAGCAGCGACCTAATTTCGCTCAAACATCTGGATTAACTGAAAAAGCATTTATTCAGACAGTCAAGATTACGGTCGTCCTGAAAATCAAAGATGGATGAAAACTTCATTAATTTGTTATGGGTCGTGTACCCTAAGTCGAATGCGCCTTGGCTTCGCTGTAGAGGGTCAAACCGTCAGACAAAGTCAAACAAATGAGAGAAGGGAGATACGAACAATTCCACGTCGTCCTGATCAGTATGGTCCTTGATACGGTAGTAAATCATCGGAAGAGCACAAACAATTCCCGCGGCACACAAAACCCATGTAGAGATGAACATGTTCATGTAGCTGTTGGGAGGGCAGATGTCCATTTTGCCTCAATCATGAGGAGGGTGAAGACGTACGGTGTTGAAACAGCGTCCGCATGCCACACACCAGCAGCAGCAGCCGACTGTAAACCTTTATCTGTGGGTGTTGAACTCCAGCCTGAGTTTTAACCGAGCAACAGTTAGAACAACTCACAGAACCCAGCGAACACAGCAAGTTTCGCTAGATCGTTCGACATGGCTCCCAATAACCAATACACGAATGTCTGCCACATGGCATCCAGTAAGCCGCAGAAAATGTATAACCAGCCGTGTGCTGGATATTCAGAGCTAGTGAAATCTATCTTCACAGGCAGAACGGTCCGCGTATAGGTCCTACGACCTTTCTGAATTTGAATGTACCTTGCACTAGGAAGAAACGACGCACTTTTGGTACATATAACCCCATATGTGGACAGCGAAAACCATCAGCGTTACGATGATCCAACCAGCAAAAGCACGAGTTCGACGCCTGAACTGGGACCGATCGAGGATGCAGTACCCGAGGAACACGGACCCAAATATCTGCGCTGCCCAGTAAATGAATGAGTTGAGACTACGCGTGCGAATATTGAAAAGTGCGGCGTTGTAATCGTTTTGCTCTAGTTATTTTAACGGCACTTAGCTCGTCTCAGCAAGCAAAATGTTGAAATAGGATACATACGCCAAGTGTAGAAATAGTTGCTTGCGGCGAACATAGGGAATAGTAAGATAATCATCGGATCAGTCTTTAGAGCAACGTAGAGACTGTAAAATTCCGTTTTCCAGGATGGATGGCGGGGTAGGGCAACCTTCGTGCCATCCGTCCGAATAACTCTCTTTGGATCAGCCATCATTGGAGCCAAGGTCACTCCGATGAGAGTAAGGATCATGAAACCGATCTGGTGGCACATTAACTTCAGCGTGACGCTCATTCAAGAAGGGATAACCACCTACATAGGTTCCATTTCCAACTTCATGGACCAATGTTAGACCAATCACGACGGGATTCGAGTATAGGACACACCTGAGTTGCCCTATTAACGTGTTCAGCGATGAAATTCAACATGAAGAATCAGCAGCTGAACTACGTACTTGATTATTAAAATTGGCCCCAAAAGCAACTGCGGAACCAATGACGGCACCCAGGTTGAAAATTGACCAGAAAATACTAATGAACATGCCCTTTTGTTGCTCTGTGGGATAAGCCAGCATCATACAACCTTGTGCGGTCCATAGCAATCCTGCACACGATCCAAGGATGGCACCCGCGACGACGACGAAATCGTATGTGTTGGGGTGAATATTATCCGCCCTAAAGAATAAATGAATGAGTATTGGCAATGGTTGTGATCGCATGTAACGCCCATACAAGAACGAGGCAATATACAGGGAGTATCCCAGTGTTCCGATGAAGAGGGTTAGCCGAGGTCCTAGCACATTGTTGATTGTTCTGTAGAAAATCAGTTATCAACCCCGTCATATGGAGGGGCGAGACCAACCCGGAAAAGAACGCAAAGAATGCGAGCGTAGCATAAGTAGCTGTACCCGCGTTGGCCTGAACTGCTGGGTTGACTTGACCACCTCCGCCAATCCCTCCCAGGGCGTTGTACATGCCAGGGCACATGAAGCAGACGAATCCAAGCATGGACACTTGGAAGTAAGGATGGTAGTAGATTCCCTTCAATCCTGTGGGGCGTCCGAAGATCTCCGCGCGCTGGGAGCCAGAGTCCTCGCTGCCGCTCTCCACTGTCTTCTCTGTGGGGATGTCTGCCATAAGAATGAAGGAGATGTGGTCACAGAAGTCCTGTCGCCGCCACACGAGTACTTATGGGTTTTTGCCGTATCAACCGCGCGTGAGGCGAAAATTCCGCATGTGAACCTTCTTGGACGTAACTGGCAAAATCATTCATTCTGGATAGAATTCAAAATGCCGAAGCGGAGATGCTGACTTACAGTGAACTACTAAACCGGGGTCGCCGGGTCGACCTGCTGACGGTCAGATACCTGTACGTTTCATCCTGGCGAGGTGCCACGGGTGTACTTCACGGTCACTATCACCCGACGTGGGCTGTCACCCGGCTGTGTCTGAACAGCATGAAGTTTCGGCACGGTACAAAGTGAAATTTAGCCTGCAGCCACCTGTGGCGTGCCCTGAGTCGTATCTGTACTGCGGCAACACGCGACCGCGTTCTGGCTTCGAGTTCGAGGTTAGGTCAGGTTACGAACCCGAAGCGCTCACGACCATAAAAGCGTCACAAGGCTACCTCGGTATTTGAAAATTTGTTGTTGTACACGTTGAAATGTACTTTGGCGTACCAGATTGGAAAGTGTGACACTGTTAGAGTCAGTACCATCAACGCTCAATGGGAATCACTAAAACAAACGAACTCTCCCACCATTGCCGCTTTCGTGGAGGAGTATTTGAACAGCACCTGTGACAGAGGTTCTCGAACTTTCACCTTTGTTCGCTGACTGAGAATACCAACCCCGGTCCGACCGCCCTTCCCCACGACTAAGTTAGTGGCAATGGGAGAGCAAGTTTCACAGAAGCTCACCATCGCAAAAAAAAGGGCTCTCGAAGGGTTTCAACAGACTTCCTGGAGAAATCCTCGACGCAGAGCTTCGTCCAGCCTCTCGAATACTAGCTCTATGTCGAAGGACGTACTTGGAACAATTGACCCCACAACCCTCAGTACCAGCGACAGTCCATTTGCGTTCAAAGCTGATATCCGCCTGAAGACGATGCGCTTTTATCTGGATGGACTGAAACTGATGGGAGACATAGCGGGCACGAAAGGTATGGTCATCAATCTCACGCATGATGAAGATGATACCATCGTGGACGTCACAAATAACATCCACCGCTTTGAGCGCAACGCCGTCACCATTTAGTTCGAGTGCGAAGTGTGAACGGACTGTGGCTGAAGGCCACAGTCCTATGTCTGTGTGCGAAGAGGGACGCTCGGGTGGTCATGCCTACTTGCTCGTTCGTCGGGACACCCCTTTCCGAGGATCAGGTCGGGCCATCGGGCAAGCGATGTACAATACGAGTAAGGGAGCGGTAAGTAGCAGTTTCGAGCCTGCGAAAGCTCTCATCAGGGGGCTGCCGCTACCGACCGCTGCCCATCCCAGTCCGCTTAGGGTTCAGCTACCCTATCGAGGGAGTTGGCCAGACTCGCAGCTCTAAGGCGACTACGGCGATGCGAGGGCGCGACCGCGGCGGATAGATTGGTTGCATAGTGGGGTGCACGAGTGGGGAGGAGAGAGGCTTCCCGCTCGAAGAAAAGCCTGAGGTGGAGAGAGAGAAAGGGGAGGAATTCCCACAGGTGGTGCGGGCACGCGAGAGGCCCTTTCGGCAGGCACTCGCCTGCACTTTTGCGCCGCCATGTGGTCCCCACGTTGGCACCATGCCAACGTGGGATCGCTCTTCGCCGCCATCCGTCCAACAGAATTGGATTTGATGAAGCGACACAGATCTGGGCCCATATGTCAAAGCAGATCCCAAAGTGGACGCGGCAAAGACCAAGGTCCCATGTGGATGTGCCACCGTTGAAATGGAGGGTTTCGTCTCCTTTTGATTTTTTTCCGACGTTACGTCTGCCTATATCGAGTTCTGGGGTACCTTCCAACCAGATTCACGCACAAATTTTCTCTCCCAGTCTTTGTACCCTTTTCAACAGTGAATCTCCATTCCTCTGTCCATCTAGTTGCTCTTTCGTTGAGAAAAATATGCCCCGATGTGCGGCATCTTCGAATGCATACATATGCATCTCCGAGTTATTAAGATACGAGCACGTTCCTCAGTAATCCGATTCGACTCCTTTGAGTTGAGCACATGCAGTTGTCGTACAAAACATGCTTGTCCGAGATGGGAGCTAGTATGACTTTGCTGGGAATACTACTACTACAACACAGCTCGTCTTACTAGCAGAACCACCGCCCACCACTCCTGCTTGCCACATCTTTTCCATCTAGTACCGGCGCTTGCCTCATACAGTTTGGTCACCAAGACTAATAGCTAGACCTCATCGTTCCAGCAGGCATGCTTGGCGGTTAGCAAATGCCGTCTCTTGACACAGTAATGAACGACATAGAAAGAATGAAAATCGGAATGTGATACAATGATGATAGCCACTCCAGTCCATAGTTCTCCATCTGGTCCTAATATCGTAGTCTAGCATTACACGAACCCAGCATCGAAACACCACCTACAATACTAGTGTCCATATCTGAATGAGAATCCACCACCCCTTCCGCCAGCCTGGAAGAACTGCGAGAACGGATGTTCGCCACTTCCTCCGAAACCACCCTGGAAACCTCCAAATGGGTTGCCACCTTGGGAATTCAGGTCGTTTGGATCATCACCATTGTCGAAGCGCTGGCGAAGTTCTGCGGATTTGACGATTATCATCACGTGTTTCATCGAGCAAATTCTAGGGCAGACTCACCAGGGTTGCTGAGGACTTCGTACGCTTCGTTGACGGCAGCCATTTTTGATTCTGAACCACCCTTGTCTGGATGAGCAGTCATGGCAGCTCTACGACTGATCTCGACGTGAATATACAGTGGTTTCGGTAGAAAGAAAGGGCCGCGTACAAGGCTTTCTTGATAGTCCTGGCATCGGCATCTCGTGCAACACCCAAGACCTTGTAGTAGTCCTTTTGTTTCGATTGCTTCAACAGCCGTTGTGCTTTCTGCAGGCGAGTGAGTACCTGAAAGGCAGGCACTGTTAGCGACCAGTCTGTTCGACGAAAATGATGAGAGGCTTACATCGCGGTCACTCCTACCGCTACCTTCCGCTGCTCTTTCAAATGCTCTTACAGCGTTGTCCCACTCTTCACGAATGAGTAACGCTTCACCCTTCCCGATCCATCCGTCGACCTCTGCACTACCCTCTGACATCATTTCACTGGCAGCCTTGAGAGCGTCCTCTGACATTGCCAAGAGTGCATCACACCATACTTCACCCTTCTTCGGTAAATTAAGCTTGGTATATGCACGACACATGGACCGTAGGATGTGCGCGCGGCGGGGACTCGAGAGTCGCACGTCGGGGATGGGAACGGAGGAGGATGAAGCGAGAAGCTCGGGTGAACCATGTTTCTGGAGCGCATCTTCGAATATAGACGCGAAACCGTCCCCTGGGAACTCTTTCGATGGACCGGCGACGTGTATTACTAAACCCATCCAGTCGTTGTCCTGAATGTGCTTGTCGAGTTTGGCGAAACTCTTGTCGAGTGTCTTGGCTAGCCTGTGAGCAGGTTTACAAGAAAGCGACTCAGGGTCTAGATGGAGACATTGCTTGAGAGGAGCGAGGTGAGAGGTATGTGAGGATGCAGACTGAGAAGGTGGGAGAAGGAAATATGCCAATCGGAATATATGCATCAGGGAGGACGTAGTAGGTTGGGAAAGATGCGAAAGTCGGCTGGAAGCATGTAAATCAGCATGGTGATAGACTATAGATAGACGGCACTAGCCTCAAATCGACAACGGCACCTTGTGGGTCACCCCCTGCGAGACTACATTCGGCACGAATTCGACGAATCTCGGTGCTGTGACTAGCGACTCTCAGAGCCTGCGTTGCCGCCTCCGAACAGACTGTCCAGAGCTGAGCACGCTTCGCATTACTCGCTTTCTTCGAGGCTATTTGAGCTTCTTTAATGTCCACCATCAGTTCGTCGATGGCCGGACTACCGTGGACCTTTGATGCATAGGTATCAAGCGTGCTCTTGGCCTGGGCGAAATTTCCATCCTTGGTATATATCTTTGCCATCATCATGATTGCTTTATCGAATTCGCCAGAAGTCAGTTCGAGGACTTTGGAGAAATCGGCCAATGCACTGGAATGTCTGCTGAGCGAGAAGTAGGCGGTGGCGCGTTTGTATAAAAGTAGGTAATCGCTGGGCGACAGGGAAATGGCGTCCGAGTAAGTCTTAGCGGCATCACTGAAATGACCAGCGGAAAGGAGGGCATCCGCACGCGCGATGAGAGGTTGTAAATTGGGGTGGGCTATCGAACCCGATGAACTTGATGGGTCACCGAAAACTGGAGAGACCAGTAACAAAAGACCAGCAAGTGTAGGCAGCCGCATCCAGTAAGCGGTTGTAGTAGATGGAGAGTGTAAGCGTCGAGTTCAACGTTTCAACTTGGATCCCGACACGTTCACTCTCCCACGATAACCCTGTTCTCGGGTTAGGGTTTCGGGCTATGTGATTAGATAAGGATCTCGCGTAGTTGTATCCACCGACATATTCAGGCTAATCAGAGATCGGCGGATAGTGCTTATGTCCTTCGTGCCACGTGTGCTTGTGGTTCGATATCGCTTTGATTGATAGAACCGGATGAACCGGATGATAGATGAAAAGGTGGTATTTTTCCGACACAGGTTATAGTACTAGTTGTGGGGAACAATGGATGTCACTCAGTGGCGAGAAACAATAGACACGCTGACAGATTCGAGATCCATAGACCACCAATTTTGTGGATGGACTGATATGTATCGATTGTGGGTACTGCGTAGGCAATATAAAAGCGTCGCGTCAACAAGTTTGGCAAACAACTTGAACATGCCTCCCGAAAATCCCCCAAATCGAATCGCTGACCGCACCCATGAAGAACTCGACAGGGTTGTGGACGAAGCCGTCGAGGATTATTTGGGTGATGTTTCTGATCTCAGTTCCAATCTTCATTATGTTGCCCTCCTGAGCGCGATCGTTGAGCATTGCGACGACTTGGACAAAAAGTATGTCGGTGGGGGACAGGCCAAAAATCTGATCAAGACCGAAGGGGAGTTGCGGAGTATGCTTACTTCCGCTTGGAAGCGCAAGTCATACTGCGATATTCGAAAGCTTGGTGCGTGTCTACCATCCCTGCCACTTTGTCTGCTAACGAATCCTACGGGTTATTCTGCCAGCCGTCCTCAAAGCACCGCAATCGAAGCCCCAACCGACGGCGCCCAGAACAGGAAATACCATTCCTGAGCCTGGTGGGTACCTTCCATCTCATCGTCTGTCAGAACCACGAACTGACATCTGCTAGGCCTACATGAAAAGTTATCGCGGTCTTTCGAAGCAACGTATCGTGGAGTAGCCGTTGACGGCTTCTACGAGTATTTGGCACACAACGAGAAGCTATTCAAGAAAGAAGAACACCCCAGGTACTACGCCAAGTTCTGTTCCGTTGTTCAGAGTTCAGGTACCGGGAAATCGAGGGTGTTAACGGAGGTAATCGAGTCTTGTTGTATCAAGTGCATCTGGGGTGACTGACTCAATCTCAGTTGAGCAAGAAGAATGTCGTGGTAATTTACATGAACTTGCGCGGGGAGGGGGACAAATTAGCATTCCCTAAGCGTGATCTGGTCCCATCACAAATCTTGACCGAATTCCCCAGCACAGAGCAAGACTATCAGCTCAACTGCTACGTGTTCTTCACCGCTCTTTTCGACACCCTCGAGGAATATATTTCGAGAAGACACGCCACCCGCAATGCCAAGGCGGGCATCATGCATTGGGTCCATCAGATATGCGATTTAAGCGACCCACCCAAGTTTACTGCCAGAGATGAATTCTTTGCCAAAGTTTCTGAAAAATATAAGAAGGTGATCATATCTCGTTCTTTAGTATGGGCCTCATTTGACAATTCTCTGTAGATTAATCCCGGTGTCGGCCCTGCCCGCAGTGCGGCCCCAGGAGCTTCTGCGACGCCGGACGTTGATGCAACCGCGGATAAGCTTGGGAAGCTCTCCCTATCGGGTGTGTATTTCAGCTCGTATCGCGGAAGCCTTCGCTGAATAAAGGTCCAAAGTAGATGCAAACCCTGAGATCACTGGGCGACTCTTTACATCCTATAGCAGAATGGCTGCATCCCTCGAGAGGATCTTTGCTGATGATTCCGACCAGCCCAAGGTGGTGATCGCGCTCGATGAAGCACACCCGCTCACTCCAATAAATGGAGGAGGATATCGCCCGGCAGATGTTTTCTGCAGAGTTGTCAACCAGTATTCGCATTATGAGAATCATGCTGTGTGGGTCGTGTTCGCATCGACAACCTCGAAAGTCGCAGATTTTTCACCGCCTAATCGGAAATGTCTGTTAATTTCCCATTTATATGACGCCTCAACTCATTCTTTTGTTTTTTGTTATAGATAATTCCAACCGTGTTGCCGTTCGTGGTGAAAAGCTTTTCCCACCCTATACTCAACTGGGATGGGACCAGGGTGCAACTGGACTTTTGAATAGAAATGACATCGAGAATATTTCCCAGGTTGATCACATTGCAGGCTACGGGAGACCCCTGTAATGTTGAATCCCACTTGTCATGACAACCGACTAATATGGATATCATCCACAGCTGGCTGTCGCTCAAGGATGTGCTGATACTCCCCAAAAGAGTGCTAGATACAGCGTCGTTTAAGTTATGTGACGGAGACGACTTCTACCCAGAAAGAACAAATCATGTGCTCGCCGTGTTGGGACAACGGTTCGGACTGAACGTCATGTTCGGACACCCGGACTCTGTGGAGCATCTGGAGACCGGGGTGGCGAGCCACCTACGTATTTGCCTTGCGACGACCTTGGACCGCAATTGGAGGTTCACAAGCTATCCATCTGAACCGCTTCTTTCGTGTGCGGCGGCAACTGCTCTACACAGAAAGCCTGAAAAACTAGCGATTGCTTTAGGCACTCTGTTGGTGGCGGTCAACTCCGGCATGATCGACATGGGTCAACGTGGTGAACTGGCTAGCCGATTACTATGGCTTCTGGCCAAGGACTTATTCATTCGCACGGAGGCGAAGAACGCGACCACCGAAATTCCATCGACATGGGAAGAACATCTGGCTGACTGCCAAATGATTCCAGTCGTGGATTGGCTCGAATTCGTTTTCGGATCCCAGATATGGGATGAGCAGGACACTCAAGCATCCCTTGCACGCGAAACGTTCGAGGATGCGTATCTGAACTTCTCGCACTGGGTATGTATGGATGAAAACATTGCTGGGTCAGATGAAAGGAATGAATTAGGGTCGGTCTTTTCCAGCTTCATAACATAACTTTCAGTCTGATGATTCGCCGCGCAGATTGGAGGAGTGGACACAACGTCACTTTCAGAGAACGAGTGCAGTGCAATGCTGCCACCAACAACCTCTCATCGACAAGGTGATACCTATATATTTCAAGGGCGGCCCTGGAACAGCATCCGTGGGATCACGAATGTCGCAGATTTTCATATCCGACAAGGCTCGGAAATCGACGAATTCTAAGGATGTTTTGCGCACCATCACACGAAGGAACAAATCTCTCTGCGGAGAAAATGGAGAGCTCCCTTACATCGCCATCTTGGCCGATCTTGCTCAACCAACATCGTTCTCCGTTACCTTCCCAGAGCGCGACGTTGATGACCGCTGTTTGCGCATCTACTCTGCGGGAGTCGATCCGACCACGTATCCGTTTTTAGCGAGATATCCTGCACTCATGAAGACTCTGCAAGACCTAGTGCATCTTCAACATATGCCGAAAACAGAAAGGCCTTACACGGAATACCTGAATGCGCAAGTGAAGTTCGGCAGTACGGCGACTGCTGAGCATATGCACTGGGAACACGGGGGAAGCTGTCCTTGAGGTGCAAAGGAAACCGCTTGTAAGCCGTGGGTTGAGCTTGTGCTGTATTATCATTGTTTCCAGGATTGTGTGTACCTCCAATGTATGTACTATGACGAAGGATATGCATCATGTATAACTTGAAACACGATCATTTTTTACATACCTTCTACTGGGTCATGCGATGGGTTTAAAAAAATGACAACACTCGAGACTTAAATCAGAAGCAGGTGGCAGCCTTGTCTGCGCCCCACAAGACATCGTCGATCGTGGAGTAGAGCCTGAGTGAACATTCACTCTTCAGTCTAAACGAAACTGCCGTGACGTTCCTCGTTCTGTTTCAGTTACTTGCACGGATGGTAAACTTTTTTTCAACGCGGCTTCATGTTTTGCGTGCCAAACGACGTGTGGTTCGAGATGGTCTGCCGTTCGGCCCCCAAGTCGCTGTCCAAAATTCAGGTTCAATGTATAGTACGAGCCACGTCGCGACTCGCCCCAGGTCACAGTCAGGGAGCATTCCGGACTTCTTGTCTTGCCCAGCTGACACGGAAGTGGCAAAGGTCGAACGTTGATGATGAAACTTGTGCAGTGGTCTCCTGGAGACTGAAATCATGAAAAAAAGGAACCTCGACCCACCGCTCGTTGGAATGATTGCCAGGTTTGGAGGCTTCAGGGTCTAGACTAAGAGGGTGTTATTCGAGGGAATCGGAGTGGACTACTGACGGCTTGATACAACCCGAGTGATGAGATGTACCTGGAGACACCGAGGAGCCACGAGCTCCATTCCGAATGTACGAGACTGCGAGCACTATTCATCAACGATATAAATCGATCAATCCACGTCCTTGACAAAGAGCATCCCGAGTCCGACCGAGGTAACGAGTTGATCACATGTGGTCCACAGTTGCGACATACTCACATTCTCGTTCGACAACTCCAGCCACATCACGCGCAGTACGGATATCTTATATACCCTTTATATGGTATCCAATCTGTACAATTTGTATAATGCCTTATAAAGGTAAGCACGTCGGGCACTTTGTGTCGTACTGATGGTGTTGCACCAGATATATAATTTCTCCAAGCGTCTGTAATCTTTGTCAGTGTTCGAAACATTGGCCATTGACAAGCATAAGATAATCACATTATAAAGCTGAACTCGATGAGCAAGGTGTGTATTGTGTATTCAAGGAGATAATAAAAACCTTGCTGTGTTTCTTTATTCTTGTTTGTACACAAGTTTGCCACTTGTCCGATGATGAGTACGATGACACATCTTCCTAAGGATAGGTACATAGTGCAGAGTGTATAATGTAGATGTGACAGTGGCTAATGAATGTCAAACTGTTACCAATCAGAAAGCATGATCCAACTGATGGCACTTGAGCACCTTCAACAGCCATGTTAGTTTACTTGCCAACAAACTTCCAAAGTCAGTCATGTTTGGCAGAAGAATAAATTGTATGAACGTTGGACATATATTTACTGGTGAAACACAGTCATCTTCATCAGCAAGTCGAGTGTGCCTGCAAATAAGTCTCAAAGCCAGTCACATTGTGCTGTAGAGTAATTTGTATGTTTGTTGGGGATGTATTTCCCGATGACACTCGGGCGCCTTCAACAGCTGTGTTAATTTTCCCGCTGATAAATCCCAAAGTCCGTCACATTTAGCGCAAGAATAATTTGCATGAACGTTGGCAATGTATTTCCTAGTGAGACTTGAGTGCCTTGAATGGCTGCATCTGTTTGCCTAATAATAAATCTCGAAATCGGTTACATTGCACCACAGCGCAGTATTTGGTGAACTTGCTGATTCGTGCGTTGGGTATGATGCTCATCAAAAATATCAATTACTTTGTAACTACTTGGTACATAGCCTGCTGTTTAGTTAGTGCGACGCCTCTTGAAAGAGGTTGTCACGGAAGTGTTGCTCGGCTTCTGGGGAGCATAATTCAAGACAGACAGATGACCGAAAATCTCACTATTGTGAAAATGAGCGTGTCTTCCACGATAAAGTCGAGAAGAGTTTCCTACCGATTCCACCACAGTAAAAGGTCATCGATGAACGCCTTATCCTCCAAACTCCCTGTCTCTTCAAACCATCTGACAATGTTTTCATAAAAAGCCCCGTGGTCGAAAAGGTCGTCTACACGCCTCCAAGAGCCGCAACTAGACAGAGCAAATCGAAGCTAAAATCATAAAAAGGTATTCTTTGTCTCCGTGGCACTGCGAAACTCACCTGGACTGCTGTGTACGCGATTGCCCTTGGTTCCACTGATTTCATAGCAACCAGGCCGGCTACGTGCGTGCGAGTGCGCCTTTCGCCATGGCGCCGTTTGTTGGAATTGCGAGAGTCGGTAGTTGGACCTTCTTCCTCAGCAGAGCTCGGGGATGTAAAGATGGCTTTGAAGGCCTATCGTACACCGAGTCAACTGGGGGGAAATGAGTGGGTGTAGACATACTCACCCGAACAAGCATGGGACCCTTAAACAACCCTTTTGCGGGATCATCTGGGTCGTATGTGTCTTTCTTGTAAAGAAAGTGCGGCCACATGTTTGCCATTACTAGGTATGTCGGGTCCCAGTCTTGTATCTTGGCGCGTTGTCTAGTTCATGGGATAAATATGTTGAACAATGATGATATTATCACTTACTCAGGGTCGTCCCAGTTATAATCGACAGGACAAATGAGGCGACCCGTGATATCATGATAAAAGCCACGCCTGACTTTGTCAGGGGGGGAGAGACGAGGTTGAAGGGGGTCCTCTTCAGCTACCCAAAACACCACCCTGTCCTTGAGGAGAGAGGTGTCATCTGCTCGCGCGCCGTCTGCGCCTTCGGAGAGCTTACGACCACACTCAGCTAGTTATGCACCTACAAACCGATGGGGACTCGCCTGTCTGACAACTGTGTGCATATCAGTGACGTTACGGAGGTTTGCAGGGTTTGAGATCCACTCGTGGAAGCGGGGTATGCGGGCTGTTAAAACTTCGTAAGTCCTGAACAGCCAGTTCTCCCTAGACATCATGTCAGTCATTTGGAGAGAATCCGCAGTGTGAACGCTAAGGCTGACCGGGCTGTATATTGCCGATCTGTCTGTCTCAAGGGTTGATGTCGAACGAGTGCCTCGTCAATTAGATCCTGGACGTTGTCGAAGAGGGTCACCAATCTCCGGATGACTCTGCCCCGTTGGCGCCAAGATCTGGCACACATGAAATGGAGTGAGCACACATCTGAAGTGCGTTGGAACAATACTTACTTGGTCCTGCTTGGTGTCTCATTCCTCGAAGCGCCCTGCAAGCCACCAGAGCCAGCAGCACCTGCGCCGGTAGCAACAACATCTTGGGTATGAGACATGTGAGAAATCAAAGGAGAGATCGTGAGTCGTATTCACCGATGTTGTTGCCCTTAAATACTGCCAGGCACCGCCATGACCACCAATCGGTTACTCAGCAAAGCCTTTAAAACCGCTTGCCATGCGGCGCTTACCTGTCTACATCGGACGATGACCCACATCGGTAAAGAAAGGGTTCGGAAGGACCGAGTCCCGGATCATTTGCGAGAGACGACGCATATCCGGCTGCAAGAGGAGATTAAAAAAGGGGATGAGAGCACCGGGAGGACTTGGGGCCGGATAATTTATAGGAAGTAACATAGTACATCCACAGGAAAAAAAAAACTACCCGTCGGATAATTGCCAAGGAAGACCCTTTATTTTCCAGGTTTGTACTCGGGTCAGAGGCGGAAGCCATGCGAGAGCACAATGACGCTAAGCTTGGATAACAAACCACTGAGTGCCGGAGGGGCAATGCTCGGATGTGAACAAGACTATGAGCCACCTAGAATGCAGCGGTCGCATTAACGGATAAGTAATAATGGAGTTGTGGAGGTTACTGGCCATAGATCGATAAGCCAGTCCTTCGAACTTGGTCAAGTTGGCCGGATAGGACTAGATCGTATTCCGTCAGGCCAGCTGGACTAGGTGAACATTATAAGTACGCCACATCGATTCTGCTGGTGGGGAGACATACGTTGTATTTCTTGCTTGTGACCAATCCATTCTTCTTCGTCATGTGTCTCCAACGCCCCCGCCTCCTGGTCGAGCTCCAACATGAAGTTGCTCTGATGCTCAAAGACGAGCCTCTTGTTCATAGCTGCTATGCTCTTGTGTCTAAAAACTTCTATACGTCGTGAGTTAAGCTCAGTGTCTCAGACGCGTGTTCACTTACCATTCACTCAAAGATTGCGGCCTTATCTGTACCCTAGAGTGCGCCTCACAGACACAGATATGGCCGCGAGATTTGTCGACTTTATGCTTGTGCAGGGTAGGCCCAGCAATGTGCGAGAGCTGTACATAGGGCACCTCGTCGATGCTGTCCAAGCCGCTGATGCTATTTCCGAATGCTGCAATATTACTGCACTCACCATACGTTTCCCTTTGGGGATTACCGACCCGGAGGCAGAAGACAATCTCCTACTCCAGCCGCTCGCGAACTTGCATAGGCTGAAGTCTTTGTCCATTGCACTAGTCGCACGGACGGATATGGTGGAGGTTGACTTATCCAAGTTTCAAATCTTCCATCAACTCACCCATCTTCATCTCATCGGATCCACTGATACCTATGAAACCGTACCATTACGTATGTCAGAGCTTTCAAACCTCACACACCTATCACTCGACTGGTTCCAGAGTGGACACAGTACCACCTGTCTCCGTCGGTTTCTGGCGCGGCCCTCCATTCGTGCACTCATTCTCTGGGTCCCAGGTGCAACGTCACCTGAGATACTAGAGAGAAGGTTAGTGGATCGTAGCTTGATGGACCGGCGAGTTGTCCTATTCGAACGGGGGCGGTATAGTGAGTACATGAGAAATGGGGGATTCTGGGAATTTGCAGAACGACTAGTCGCTTGGAAGATTGAGAATAAGAGTAAGTGTAACTCACCGAAAGTTGAATACAAAGAACTAATGCCTTGTCAGCCGACCCGTTCGCAGCCAACAAGTGGCTCGAACTCCCAGTGTGGTATAACTTATTAAAGGGCGGAAAAAGTAAAAATAATTCACCTAGAATCCGGTAGAATCATTGATGGTGCTCAGGAATACAGTTAGTTGAAGAAGAGTTGAAACTGAGGGAAAGGAGAGGCGTGAGAACTACTACTGGCACGCCGCTCACTCATCGATGTATTCTCGAGATCGGATTTGCTTGTCACCGTCAAGGATCCACGGAAAGTTACATTCACTGTGTACACATTACATTGTAGTAGGCCATAATTAAATGTAGTGTTGTCGCGTTGAACGAAACGACGTCCAGAATATCCAGAAGAGCCTCATGGGCAAAACAAGCACGCTGAAAAAGGGAATGCATCAGAAAGAATGGTCCCAAAAGACTGTATGGATAAGAGAGACGGACGAGTGATGATAGCGGCGTTATGATAAGAAATCAGGTCGACGCAATGACTTGAGGCGACGGGTGTGTGTGCTGAACATTGACAAGTCGGAAGGTGAATAGGAGGACGGGGACGAGGATGCACACGCTTAGGGCTGGTTAGAGAACCAAGCAATATGGACGAAGAGAGTAGCACACCTGTATCAATACCAGTGACGCACCCACCAATGAAATCCGTACCGTGTATTGACCGAATCTCCGACCGGGTTATCGCTAGTGCGATGAGCACTGCTGTTCCGGTTACTTGGCCATTATGAATGGGTGTGTGCCACTTGAGTCCGCCCGAATACGATGGCGTTTGTATAACCCCGAAACTGGGGACCCTGAATAAGACTCGGGAGGCAGAATCGTCGAGTCTATGCGCGGCAGGTGGCAGCACAATGAGGCACCTCTACATAAACTGCACAGTTGCCAGTGTTCGCTTGAGTAGCTCCCCCCAACCAAAAAGAAAGGTTGAACGCTACCTTACTACCCATTTTTCCTTCAAGATGACCGAACACCATGCTATCGACACTCGCCCGGTAAACTTGCGCGGCAAATTCACGCCGAAACGTAATGTCCAAGTCGTTCATAGAGAGTCCCACCACCAGGTTATTGCAAGACCTCAAGAACTCCAAGGAGGAAACACCCAGCATATCGCCGCTATTGAAAACGAGCTGCAAAGGTAATTAGATGTTCAGCACGGGACCTTCACCTACCCGTCTATAGCGTTTGCCCACAGCCAATCCCAAGTGGTTGTCTTAGAGGCTGACACACCCCCCACCCCAGTACTCTACGAGGCTAGCATCAACCTGCACGGCGACCGGAGAAATGCCCCAAACCAGGGTAAGTCATTGAACATGACCAGGGCATGACACTCACCAGATTTGCAGATGAGCATGTAAGAGGTCGTGAAGAACCGGAAACGAGAGGATTACCTGATAGAAGTGGAGCCATGCTGGCTGGTAGTAGCGAGCATGGCGGTACGCCCTTACCTGCCAAATGGAGGTGGAAGCTCACACGTGACGCCATCAAGGCCGTACATCAGCAACGGTTGGAACCTTCTCCTTGCCGGACCACCAACACTAGTGATGGGCGACCCGCACTGAAGATCGTGAATGGACCGTCCGGGAAGGAAAGCGCAAAGAGGAAGGCTCCTGAGGATAACGAACTGATGAGGTAAAGTAATAGTTCAATTACCACGCAAAGCTCAAAATTTCAACGTACCCATGCAGCGGCTATAATTCTGTGCAGCCCACTGGCAAGAAGATGAAGACGGTTGCACAGCCAGCCCTGAAAACCCCACGAGGTAGCCCGACGACGCAGTACCGCAAGACTACAGCGACTAGTGCACACCAAGCTCCGACCTCTTCTGAGGATGACAGCCAGAGCTCGGATTCGGACGGAATTACGGTTCTATTCGGGGGAATGCCGGAGGAGGAGGAGAGTCAATGGAAGCACGAACTTTACGACCGGAAGATCGAGAAGGTAAGTACTCACCTGCCACACTGTACATGTCTGTTGAGTATACTGGGCAGGCAATGAAGATCGTGCACAGAGTTCCCCAGGCCAACAGGGAGCTCATTGAAAGTGTCTCGGAATCACTGGGGGCCGCGCAGCGGATGTTCCATATGAAATACATACCACTGATCTGTCGATTTACAGGAACACTTGACAACCCTTGGAATACTGGAGAGATGTTGAAAATGCAGCGTTGCTGGGATGGACTGACGGGAATGCATCTGGAGTTCGAACGCACATTCGACCAAGAGATATACAATTTGGTGAGTTATCGGCTACCTCGAAGACTGAATCACTGACGCAAATTTGGATGCTGCTGGCATGGACAGTCGATGGAATGGCTGCATGAATGGCACGCACATATTGGTAGTGCCGCCACGCGTGCCATCGAGGAACTATGGGGATGGAACAAGAAGTACAGTGTGGCAGGGGCGCATAAGAAGTACGTTGCAAGAGCCCTCTCCAAGGGCTTGCCTTTCACCATGAAGAACGTTGGCGCAGAAGGCTTGGAGATCAAGAGTTTATTTGCGGGCTCACTCATTCTGAAGACGCTAGCTGCTCATCTCAAGTGCATTGCCCCTGTTGACACAGTGCCATACGACAATTTAGTTGATCGGTGTGCTCCACGGGGTGCACTCGTACTCGCACTGACTGCAGTAAGTTGAATACTACAATATATCTACGAACAGTCGCTGTTTAACGATTACGCCATAGGTTGAACGTGCATTAATCAGGTGGCAGTCTGGCGAGGAAGACAAGAGGCAGGAGGAATTTTCGGAGCGGTTTTGGGGAGCAAAGTCACTCCAGTACGCCAAATCCGTGAGGTCCCTCAGCAAGGTGAAGTTGGATGAAATTTTCCGTGCAGCGCGCACATACCTCGAAATCAATACGCGCATGGCCTATGATGATGTGTGGGCGAGGATAAGCACCATTCCCCATCTGCGACTTCAGTCCGATACAGCCACATGCGAGGAGCGCAATGTGGGTGACCCAGATTGTTCCGTGACAGGTGGGTGTGAGGGTGTCGAGGATGATGCGGACAGGACAGGCAGTTATTCTTGAGCCGGACTTGACCGTAAACGGTACAGGTTTTGATGATCCCTATGAGCCATGCCATCAGTAGTTGAATGAGTACATACATAGTTTGCTACCATGACCATATCTTAGCTATCTAGTACATAACTCGTCTGACATGGCCGCATGTGAAGAGCTGTGCGCGTTAGGAGCGGGATGCCCCGTGGGAAAAGGGACCCTTCGCCCACCAAGCCGCCTTTCTCGTGCAGCAGCTCAGCTGCTCGGAAAAGCGCGTCGCCGCCATCCTCCATGATGTCGAGTTCCACCGGCGACGCCGCCACCTCGTCGACTGTCTCCGCTTCCTCTTGGACGCTGCAGAGCTCGCGCTACTCCCCGGCGCATCCCGCGAGACGAGGACGGTCAACTCAACTTCTAGGTTGGGCGATATCCAGATGACCAAGGATTCCATCACTGGAGTACAAACATCCGAGGAGAAGGACGTCTCGTCGACCTCGACATCCGAGTCAGCACTCGACGTGTATAATGCAGAACACCTATCTAGGTGTGTTTGTTACACATGCTTCCATTGACAAAGAAGTTGACCATGACGCCTCTACTTACTGCCAACTCATTCGCAGCCTCATCGGGTGCCAGCCTGTTACCCTCATGCGGGCACCGCTACCAATCGCCTCCAAAGCCCACCCCACTGCCCCCGTCGATACCTCTTCACCATCATACTCAGCATCGACGTCTCCAGTGTCTCCAGCCCCCCACCCCTCCTAGTCCTGGTATCGAGGATCTCACAACCAAGATCGTCCCGGCATCATCATCATCAGGTAAAAAAATTATTCGTCCTTATCTCAAGTCGCTCATCACATATTTAAGGACCTATCTATACTTGATACCAGGTAGTAGTCTACAGAGCACCGCAGGTTCGTACAACGCCGCCCTCATGGACTTCTCCAGCACCGAACCAACATACGAAGAACGCGAACAGTGCGAACTACAGTCGGGTATGCGTCTTTTACTTTTCTTGAGGTCTTGCTCACCTGCGTACAGGAAAGATATCGATAGACGGAAGGTCTCTCGCAGTCAACACGACTTTGCGCGCCAGGCGACTTTCCTCGCCCAGCAGCTCCAATGCTCAGAAAAGTACGTCGCCGCCATCCTCCACGGCGTCATGTCGGACAACCCAAACATCGGACCTGTCGACTCCATCAAGGCTTCCGTCGTCGAGTTTCACCAGCGACGACGCCATCTCGTAGACTGTCTTCGGTACCTCTTGGACGCCGCTGAGTCCGCGCTACTCCCCGACCTGCCTAGGCTCTACCTCCGCCTCGAGGCCTTTGTCAGGCAGGAGCTCGTGCCTACCCAAAAGTCTACGGGTGCACACGCCTTCCTCGCCTCTCGCGTGTTCAAGCATGTCGAGTCCCTCGCCGTCCCCGCTGCGCAGGTACAGACAGCCAGACAAGGCGCACAGATAAACACCGTTCCACCCTCTGTCACATGTCCGTCCGTCCATTTTCTTCTGGTGGCATTCCTGGCTGATCCCCCTCCAGGCACATCACCGTCTTTAGGCTACGACGTTCTCAACGCCCGCTACGACTCCCTCAAGTACGAGCGTCGGTATCTCGCCATGGTCTACTACCAGATCGCCCGTCTCGGATACTTTTCCCCGAGCGACGTGCAAAAGTCGATAGATTGGCTACAAGCCAACCCAAACGACCCCATGACGTTTTACGTCCTCGCCGCCACCCTCGCCGCCTTTGACCCCGCAGACCCCCACTCCTTTGCCGGTAAAGTCCGCAAAAACCTCGCCATCGACAAGGCTACCATGAAGCTGCAGCTCGCCCAGACCACAAACTGGAAAGAACCGGGCCTAAAGGCCACCGTCGCCCTAATGTGGACGCTCTTCATGACCGAAACTTCACACCGCGACCCTTCGTTGGAGAACCAAGACGGTTTCAAGACCGACGAGCTCAAGTCCCAGATATGGAACGCCGTTCAAGGCGACGCGTTTTCTTACCTCGCTGCCTCTCTCCTTCAGCTCTAGAAACGCACCCACTCGTCGTCCATGAGCTCTTTTGCCCAGCTTGTCCAAGAGCAGCAGGAGCAACGGCAAAAAGAACCTCTTGCAGACGAATTCAAGCTTTCCGTGCTCGACGCATGCGACGTGCTCATCAGGTCTCTGCTCACGTACGCCAGCTCGGAGCTCCGCAAGATCAAGCAGCAGAGGAAGACGTGCCTGCAAGCGTTCGGACGGACAGGTTGAGGATGTTTAGGTCCACTGCTTCCGTTAGCGGCGAAAGCGAGGGTCAACCCGCACCCCGCAACGACGTCATACCTGGCAGTAATCTGTCGAGCACTGCCGGTTCGTACAACACCGCGCCATCGATATCGTGGTCTACTATCTTTGCCCTTCTTGAGTCCTGGGCCTCTCCCGCACCAAATCAACGCACGAACCAACCTCCTCTGCATTCTCTCGCCGGTCGTTTGTTGGATTTAGTTCGCTTGTTGCCTCACAGCCTCCCCTTCCACCTACCCAGCAACGCCCACAACACATTCCATTCGGACCCAAGGATATACTCCTCACCCAAGCATTTCTCCGTCTTCTTTCCACCGTGGCCACGAGCTGCGTCGCCGTGCGTCTCGCCATCTCGTCAAATACACAATTTCGCGCCATCCCAACATTGGTTTTGCTCGTTCCTCTTGGTATCCCTCTGGAACTCAAGGACGCCATATTTGATGCTCTCGCCGCGTTCTGTGAGCCTGGGGCGGGTGTCGCTGGCGTTGACCTGTGCAGGAATGTATGGATGCTGATGGAGAGAGTCGAGGTGATCAACGTGCGCGCGTCCGTATCCGGGCGATCGGTCGGCGGAGGTGCCGTCTTGCCGCCTGTCAAGGGCGTAGAAGTCGAGTTGGATAAGGTGGAGGCTGTCTACAAGATGTACCCCGCCACCATTCCGTTCCTGAATCCGCTCGCCACGCTGCTGCACACGCCAAAGAGGATTTCACCATGGAGTCTGTTGGCAGACACCGAGCCTCTCAATACTATTCCCGAGACCCTGGGCCAGCCCTACCGCCTACTTCGTATTGGCTGCTATGTCAGTTTCGTGGTGGACAGTGTTCGCGGGCTTACCACGCTGGGAATATGCCCGACACTCGGAGCGATGGAGAATGAACGATCTGTGCCTCAAGTTTGTCGAGCGTGCCCTGGCTGGGTGGGAGATCGAGAACCTCGTCCGGGGAAGCGAGGACGGGTCATTAAAGCGAGAGACCGCCATCCCGCTGCTCACTCATCCTGGATTTGAAGTGCTCACTCGCCTGCTCACGAATTCTCCCCTCCAGTCTACCACTCTGTCCTACATCGTCGACGGCATTGAAGGTTTCGAGCGCGAGCTCCCATCTGAAGAGCCTTACTTTTTGCTGACGATCATTTGCGTGCTTCGGATCATTCGCCGAGTGCTGGAGATTCAAGACGTTTTTCTCGATGTGCTGGTCCCCATCCTTTCGGAATTTGACAGTGCGCCGTTCGTGGGGACAGTGCACTCACGCTCGTTTTACACGCGGTTCGACCAAGCACCAACGTACGGTACGAAGTATAACCCTGTGATCGCGGCATACGTTGTGTACCCGGCGTATCTGGAGCTTGTCCTTCTCTCTATCAAGATCATCTCTCAATTGTCTTCCTCGACGTCGGTCACCAGTTTGCTCACGCTCGTCGAACACAGCTCGGATTCCGAGCCTATTCTGAGTGGGTTTAGGCAATTGCTGGACGTCGACTCAGGCTCTCTGGACGACGTTGATGCGTCCGAAACGCTCGCCGAGCAAATCACGGGTGCTGGTGCGGCGGACTGGGAGTGTCAAGAACCACTCGATCAAGCCATGCGAATCGCGAATCTCGATCTTTTAACCCGTAACATCGGAGCCAAGACTACCCCAACATTGGCTCCAACAGCCGTTTCCATCCCGCTCAATGGATATCACATTCCTATAAACGGCTATATGATCCCGAATGGCATGTATGTCCACACCCGACCACCTAATGGATTAACTGCGCAGCTGCAGAACCTCTTGCCCAAACTCAGGAAGTCAGCGCGGCTATGCATGGCACACAGGGACGTCCTATCCAGACACTGTACGTTGGGTTCATCTGGCGCCTCCAAATGGCAGGTGGGACGGGCATCAGACAACCCACGCCTCGGGGTTGAAGTGGAGGCACCCTCATTCACGCATGAGTTGCCTCGGGGCTATATAAATTGACACGGTGGTACGTAAAAACATGCATCTAGTGAGAAAGGTTATAAACTCACGCCCTACAGGTCTGTGCTACCATTCTCTCTTCCATCTCTCCCGCCCGCATGTGTAGTCCATGTCAACCGGGGTAGCTCACATCATTCGCCTCTCCGTGATATTTTTACATTTTTTGCTCTTATTGACTATCATGTATCCATGCGGAGAAGACTGTCCGCGCACATTCGATTCCCTGAGAGGACTCAATAAACACCGTCTGAACTGCCAGACATACCTCACTAGACGTGAGGGCTTGATAGAAAGTCTGAGCACCTCGGTACATCTTCCTGAAAAGCGTCCAAGGTCATCTAGCGAGGTGAGTCGTTAATCTTTGTGATTCTCTCCTATCTCTCACATTGAATCATAGTCGTCTGCTGGTCCCTCTACTCGCCCTGCCCCACAGCTCCAGACCTCGAGCAATGTGAGTACCTGGACTATTTACATCTTTTGTTCCTGCTTACATCAACGAGTTCAGTCACCCACCCTAAGCAGCCCTTGGCCCAAGTCACAGTTGCAGCGGCCTGCGTGTGGTTCATCACCCGGTACCCAACCCCCATACAGACACGCTGATGTCGATGAACCTGCCTCAACTGAACCTGTGCCACTTGGTCCCCGGATCCGTAGATTACCTCCGAGGTATCAAGACCCGCATCTCGTTGACACTCCTGCAACCAATACTCTTTCCACCATAACTTCCACTGTCCGTCGTGTAATCCTCCACGTTTTTGACTCCTTTCGCACTCAATTCAACTTGTTCGGTATTGCGCGTGCATACCGGGATCAACCTACCTACGACCCGGATTCATTTCTTAGTCCCGAGGAGTTATCCACCGCCAAACGGCTGTTTTCGCAACTTCCTGCCGACTCCACCAATGAAAATCATGCCCCACCATGGCCCTGGGCTAATATGACGACGTGGCGACTAATGACGTGGGCTTTGACTGGCAACCGTCAAAAGTCGGCTAGCGATATCACACGACTTGTTAGGGATGTAATACAAGCACCTGACTTTGACGCGGAGGAACTGGCCAGCTTTGATGCTCAGACGGCAATCGCCCAATTGGATGCAGCCCAGAAGTCGTTGCCTCCTGATGACCCATTCTCACGGGACCAGTGGAAGTGCACAAGTGTGGATATCGTGGTACCCACCAGGGAGAAAAATCGAGCGGGAAACGGACAGACGTTTACGATCGACGGGTTCTATTATCGGCCGATAGTCGATGTTGTTCGTGCTGTGTTTGCAAGTCCATCGGCTAAATGGTTCCATCTCCATCCGTTCAGAAAAGTAAGCCTCCGCGTACTGTCTACACAGTAAATACTGACATTACTGAAGGTGTGGCGGAATCCCAATACAGGCGACGAACAATGTATTTATGACGAGCTCTACACGACTGATGCATGGAATGAAGCACAGGACGAAATTCTGAAGCAACAGCGATCTGACGGCTGTAAGCTCGAGAGGGTCATTGCCGGATTGATGCTGTGGTCAGACTCCACCCATCTGGCGCAGTTCGGGCACGCCACTGCATGGCCGATCTATATGTTCTTTGGCAATCTATCCAAATATGCCCGTCAAACGCCCGACAGTGGAATCTGTCATCCGATCGCCTTCATTCCTGCAGTGAGTATCCATAAATATCTATATCCCATCCTCCTTTACGCTCAAGTACACAAACAGTTACCCCAGTCAATCCGTATCCTCATATCCACCCTAACGAGCCACAAGGACAATAGCGACCTACTCACGCACTGTAAACGAGAGCTCATCCATGCAGTGTGGAGAATTTTACTGGACGATGACTTCGTCGAGGCATATAAAAATGGTATAGTCATAAAATGTTTCGATGGAATTCTCAGACGGATATTTCTACGGATATTCACGTACTCTGGAGATTACCCAGAAAAGTAAGTTGTCCGTATAATTTCTCTTACTCCGAATAATAGGAAGCTTAGGGTACTTCTTGCAACAATCCGTGATAAAGGGTTATGCCCATGCCCAAGATGTCTGTTGCCCAAGTCAATATTCCACCGCCTTGGCTTTCAAAGCGACCTCTCCTCCAGACTAGTGCGGGCACGACTACATTTTCGCTCGTCTGTGCTCACAGCTCGGAAGATCATATACGAGCTTGGTAGAACGTTGAAGAGTACTGCCGTAGAGAACATTCTGAAGCCCGTGTCCCTTGTACCTACACTGGTAAGTCCGCGTTGCTTATCATAGTATGGGTTCGTGCTGATTGCCTTGTGTATGAATTAGAATACTTTCACTGAACGGCTCTTGCCTCTCGGGTTTTCCATCTACTCGAAGCTAGTTGTAGATTTACTGCATGAATTCGAGTTAGGGGTGCTGAAGTCTATCCTCAAGCACTTGTTTCGCATTATCTACGCATCGGCACCGGGGCACATTCATACTCTTAACCATAGGCACGTGTTCATTCGTTTGAAAGAGTCAGTGCGCTAAGATCATGACAGATTCACTTTGGTCCCTCCGTTTGGGAAAGCCATTCGCCGGTTCCCTGACAATGTGGCAGATACTAGCCAGCGGCCAGCATGGTACTTTGAGGACGTCTTGCAGGTAAGAAGGTCTGGGAGTCCCAGATGTGTCACTCTAACACTGTATACAGTGTGCTATGCCCGTATTTGAGGGCTTACTGCCCGCCCAGCATGACGGCATTACACAGACTCTATTATTCCGTCTTGCCGAATGGCATGCATTGGCGAAACTAAGACTCCACACAGACGACACCGTCGTGCTACTTGAACAGGCTCTGCAACGGCTCGCCACGCAAGTCCGTCTGTTTCAGAAGGTTACTTGCTCATCTTTCGAAACGAAGGAACTGCCTCAAGAGTCCGCTCAACGACAGAGGAGGGAAATTGCTCAGATTCGGACTGGCCGTCGTTCCAAGCCGTCGAAAAGTTCGCCGCTCCCTAAGACGCTCAATCTCAATACATACAAGTTCCATGCGCTAGGTGACTACGCACTAATGATCAAGAGATTCGGAACTACAGATTCATATACAACCCAAGTGGTGCGTCACAAAACTTTCTTGTATTCGAACAAATCTTCAGTACGCATGTTCCAGGGTGAACGAGCACACCGAATGATCAAACGGTATTATGCCAGTACAAACAAGCATACAGGAGTCGAGGAGCAATTTGGAAAGCATGAAAGACGAGAAACCCTCCTTAGGCGACAATGTGAATCATCCTTACCTCTGGTAGAGAATGATGCAGCGGATTCTTCTCCCCGCTGTCACCACCATATGGCCTACAAACCAAGACGAGACAACTGCTTCAACCTCCCCAGCCTCCTTTATACAAATCAGAGTGACCCTGCAATAAAGGTAGAGTGCATGAATACTCTGTGAATGCTGTAAGCTGACGACAGTCCACCGCATAAGCCACGCTTCATGCAATCACTTAAAGACCACTTACTGTCGAGAATGCTCGAACTGGAGTACGACGGCGATGAGCGCACATTCACTCCCGAGCAACGCAACTCAATCCAGCTCATTGATGTTGATAGGGTTGTCCAGTCGAAAGTACTATGCATAAATTTTCCAACCTACGATGTCCGTGAGGCCCAGTGTTACAGAATGGGAGGACCCCCTATCTTTTCCTCCCTTCTACTCACGGGACCTATGGACCGAC
>QGOI01002479.1:0-15592 GCA_003313885.1 Boletus sp. MG55 | reverse complement strand
GTCATCCTCAGTGACATCTCCAAACTCGACTCGATCGCCTTTATGACCTCCTGGCCCTCTGTCTTGACTCAACATGCTTGTTCCCTTTGCTTCTGAGGCATTCTAGGTACCTCTGGTAATCGCCTGGTGCAGCCGTCTTGCCACCCGGCTTGTCTGGCTTGCCTCGAGTGCTCCCTGGCCTGGGTGCCAGTGAGTTCTCTCTAACCCTTTGCTCCGATCGTTTCCTGATGCGTTCTGATGCATTTCGCAGGTTCTTTGGCCTGTCCCTGGTGTCCTCCGAGATCATGCCCTGAGGTTCCCAACACATTTGCTTTATCACTGGTACGTGTGTTTTCGCAGCTTGCTACTGTCTTCCTCCCCCCCTCAAGCTTGACATTTGGGTGTTTGTTCAGGCATTGCGTGGGCTTGTCGGGTGGTCCGGATGGCTTGTATAGTGCTTCAGGCACGTTGCCGTCGATCCTTGAGGTGTGCTGATCGTTTTCTTCAGCTTGTGCCACCGATCACTCACACTCACATCCTTCCCCTCAATTGTCACGTCTCGACACTCTCGCCCTCCAGCTGCACATCTCGGCGCTCTCTCCCGACCTCACCGTCGATCCCTGCATCCGTGCCTCTATGCATGACACCTTCATTCTGTTCGTCGACAGTTTCACGGCCCAGTTTGACTTGTATGGTGTCCGTTTCGACTGGTGCGTCGTCGTTTCATGCGCCATGTCTGTGGGTTCTTCAGATTTCCCTGGTCGACGTGACTCACAGCCAACTTTGCCCATGGCCTCCACGCCATCTCCCGACTCCCTCAGCACTCTGTCGGCCCTCGTCTCGACCGTCTCGCTCTCTCATACCGTTAGGCTGGTTGGGAGGCTCTGTGGGTGCGTCTAGACGACGCCTGTCGTCGCCCGTCGCATCCCCAGGGTCCTTCGACTGTCTTGGCTCTCTGTCAGTGTCGGGGTTGTCACGCAATGTGCTCTGTGCACTCACACTTCTCTTCAGCTCGTTGCCTTGGTCCCGAGGGACCTTGGCATTGTCTGGGGTTATTTGGGCCTATCGGGTCGGCGGGTCTCGCTATCCCTCTCACCCGTTCTGATTCACGCACCCCATTGCATACTTGGCGCCTTGTCGCCACCTCCAGCGCCATCGGTCGACTCATGACCATCTCGCCTCCCTCAAGCAACACACTGGGGTTCCTTGGTATGTGTCCACTTGTTTCATCCACTTGTTTCGTTGGTTGGCTGACTCTGTTCGTTGGTCGCTGTGACCTTGAGTTGCTCACCGCAGGTTTCCTCAGGCATAGTGTTCATCTGGTCGACCACGTTGTCACCATTGACACTCCGGCTACACCATGCAGCGCGGCTCTCAGTGGTTGCACCCTCGTCTGCGGCTTCATCGCCCAAACCCTCTGCTCCAGCCTCTTGCCCGGCCTGCCATCTCGACCTCTATGTCAATCTCATTGTGTGCTCACTCCTCGTGCAGCCCATCCTGTGGGTCCTGCAACGCACACTCTGGCCTCGTGGGTGTCACTTTCAGAGTTTGCATGGTTGCTTTGGAGGTCGTCGGGTATGACTGTTTCGTCTCTCGGGTTGTCTGGGTTGTCTGGATGCTTCCATGACGAGTCTTCCTCCCTCCTGTGCATTGAGCATTCGTGCTCTCATTCTGATGCATTCTGTGGCTTCTTAGGCCACAGTTCCTAGAGTAATTGTCGCCCTGAGGCGCTCCCGAGGTCAGCATCACGTCGGTGGTAGGTTCGCTGTTGAAGCTCATATGCCCTATCCACTCATCAAGCTCGACACTTGGGGGTTCGTTCCGTCGTAATGCGGACACGTCAGTGGTATGACTTGCTCGTGTGGTCTCTAGGTGCATCTTCACCATCAGGTGAGGTATACTGAACGCCTTCTTCAGCCCACCCTGGAGTCAATCGTGCATGCATACTTACATTCATATCCTCCATTGATCATCTCATCTTGGCGTGCTCCCTGTCAACCTGCACGTCTCCGTGCACTCCAGCCTCGCCGTCAAACTTTGCATCCGAACCTGCGTGTGCGACGCCTTCGTTGCATTTGTCAACAACCTCATCACCCAGTTCGACTTGCGCCTTGCATGGATTGTGTACATGAGTTATCCACCACATCAGGTGGCTCGTCAGGCTTCCCTGGTCAACACGATTCACCACCAACCTCACCCATACACTCTGCGTCCTCCCTCAATGCCCTCAACTCGACTTTGACCCTCTCTTTGACCCGCTTGATCCTCAACTCGCCCCCACTATCCCTTGTGCCCTCAGGCTGGTCGGGGGCCCCTGTGCACACATCTGGACGACACCCATTGTTGCCTGTTGTATCCCCAGGGTCTGCATTTTGTACTGTTGTCCCTCTCTGGCCCGAACCATGGGTCAGGTTGGGATTCTGAACTGATTCTCGTAGTTCAGACCCAAAACCCGGCAACTTTAATCGCATCCCAACGTTCACTATTATCGTGGCGGGAATACATTTTACGGGTGAGTCCAACTCCCCCATGATGTGGGCTCACAACTCGTGTATGACATGGTTCGAAAACCACGTTACATACGCAGCCTTGGACAGGACGATGGGGACTTTGACCTGTCCGAGATTATTGCAGCCCTCGTTGTGTTTCATTTGCCAAAAATCACTAAATGTCCCAGAACGGACGAGCCTGATGGTCAGTCTGCAAAACTGCACATGCGTAAGGGTCCAGGTGATGTTCACATTGGATCGTGACAACGCGTCAAGCACATGATTTGCTGCGCTGAGTGCAAGGTTGGAGACTGGAGCGTGTTACATATTGTGTGAGTGAGACGCGTGGGAGGACAGATACTGGGAAGGCATACCTTGGTCACTGGTGAGCTCGACAAAGAACCCAATCATGACAGGGACACCTCGATTGTTGATCGTCGTGGTCCATTCGACGACATTTACAAGAGGTACAGAAAATATGGCGGCCTTCAACTCCTATTCGGTGACCATAAAATCCAGGAATCGTATGATCATGCTGTTGACAGGCCGGTTAGTGGACGCATGGCAGGTGCGTGAGAACGCTCACTTGCAGCGCTCGATTAATTGGATGATGGGAATGCCATTTGTTGGGTCAAACCCAGCGATCTCGACCACATCACCGAGGCGATACCGCCATAGGCCGTCTTCGGTTGTTAATATGAGTTCGTATCGTCTCTCCATCTCAACTTCCCACTACATTTCTGGTCAATAAGTAGCCTTGTCTCACGAGAAGTCCAACCCACATGTGGTGCAAGGGCACCGATTGAGTCGTCACTCTTCCTTCGACAGTCTTCTGTCCCCATCTCGGTCTGGGTCATTGCATGACGTGCTTCGTACGATCATGCTCCTCATCGGTTCGTTGCCTTGGTCCTGAGTGACCTTGGCTTCGTGTGGAGGTTTTGTAGCGCACAGGTATGGATACGGGTACGACCAGTGATACCTGAGGATATACCCTACCCAGCCATGCAGGTTGTGTCAAGGAGGTCGCATGTGGCAACGGTTTCATCATTGACGCCTGAGAATGGGCATCGTTGTAAACAGACTAGGGGAGGTGGCACCATTTGGTCGCGCTGTACCGTGATGGGGAGAGGGGGCGACTGCCACTTCAGCGTGCATGTTGGTGTTGACGGTGTCGTTGTCATTGTGTGTTTGCAGCCGCAAGGGCACACGAGAGGCGAGGAGGGCAACATGGTTGGGCTGGTCGAGCGCATCTGCACGTCATCAAGAGTCGCCTGGGGCAACGATTTCGCCGTTGGCAGATGCATCGTTGTCGATGTTGACGAGGGAGACGGCAGCGCAATCGCGCACGCCGTTTGTGTCGAGAAGGTCATTGCAGGCAGCCATGGGGGTGCACGATCAATGGAGGGTGTTGGCGGCAGCATTGGACGCGCCAAGGACATTGAGAACATTGAGGGAGGTGGCAGCGTCATTGGACGCACCATTTCTGTGGTTCGCGACACATTCGGCAGCCATTTTGGCACGTGAGAGGCGAGAGAGAGGCGAGGTGAGCGAGGGCCACGCTTGGGGTGCTCTGATCGAGCGCGTTGGCACGTTGAAGGTCCTGGGACAGCGAACAATTTGTCATCATCATCGATCGACGAGATGGCGATGGACGATCATTGAGGGATGCACCACAGTGGTTGCCGTTGACGAAGTTATCTGGGATGACGAGGGGCATGGAGATGGTGTCGGCAGGAGTGACAGGTACGTCGACAAGGTTGTCGAGGGTGCTGGTGACGGCAGCGACGTGAAGGTGTCGACGAGCTCAACAGGCACATCGACGACATCAAGGAAGTCGAGGTTGAAGGCGGTAGCATCGTTGGACGCACCGTTTCCGTGGCGCTGAACCGACGTGTTCGGCAATGGAGAGCACGAGGGTCCAGATGCAGTTGGAGTGCGCGCATCAATGACACTGAAGATTTCTGAAGTCAAGCCTCGGCCGAATGTCGTTGATTGGCACAGCAATTTCCGTTGAATTAGGTACACTTTCCCACGGGTTTTGGGTGCGGCAGAGACCAACTTGAAGCGTCTGAACCATACAGACCATAATTTATTATGTCAGCTGCAGTGACATCCAAGCATATTTGAATCTTAGAATAATCTTGTGTGACATGAGTGTATATGAGCAATATAATGAACTACAGCATGCCATGTCCCTCATTAGCTGGGAATAATACGGTCCGGGTGGTCGTCGCTCTCATTCTTGGAGTCGTGGTCTTCATGTAGGCAATTGGACAGGTACTATACCCAGCACAATCATATCCAAATTTTAGCACACATGTCCTCATTGGCATGTCATTATTTAGGCGTCTATCTACCAATCACGGAAAGACCAGTCCTTCAATGCAACCTGTTACCTAAATACTGTTCAAAGCACAAAGCAAACGAGACCTGCAATTTTGGCTACACTTCTACTCACATCAAATGTCCCAAATGTTGTGCTCTATGGAAGTGTGTTTAGCAGTCGAGATCAGCCAGAATGCAGGGAACTTACCATAGAGATACATATTGAACTCCAGGTCGGAAATGAGTACTGAGCCATACCAAAAGATGAGGGCGATGACATAAAGAGATCTTGCCCACACTGCCATCTTATTTGATTTTGTCTGAGAGGTTCTTCCAGACTGGCGCTATATAATCTCAGACAGTCTTCCACCCGGATGAGAGAAGCAACCGTGCAAATGGAAGTAGCAGCTTCAGAAGCTAGCTGAGCTGAGCTCTCGTGGGCATGTCTGTTTTGTTGGTCTTTCAGGACAACAACACGCTTGGAGGTTGCTCAGCAGATGAAGAAAGAAGCTCGAGAGACTAAACTCACCAAGCAAATATAACCAGTCAAGAGTAGGAAAGGGATACAAGCTACATTGATATTACTGGTCATCAACAGCACCACCACAGATCAGACAAGTTCACAGACCCATGCCAATCAAAGAGACCTTCCATGCATAGACTGAGCCAATTACTGAGCCACCAATAAGAATGGCAATGGCCAGCACACCACTGGATGCCCGCTAAAGAGGTCTAATTAAAGTAAACACTATACCCACATTCCAAGGCTAATGCCTGCCAAACCACTGATATTTTGTGGGTTGGAATTGAGATTGGCGGTGAGAGAACCAGACTAGAAGGAGCGAGTCAGGGTTGGCGAAGCAAATAGTTCAGATCCACGACCCATGCTACTCTCATTCTTGTCGAAATATTCAACCATAGGAAGTGGTATGTAAAAAGCGATATTACACGTAGGAGACACTTACTGTCTTGCCTGAGGATGGCCTTGAAGTTGAGCGAACACAACTTAGATGTGAGCATAGCAGCTGAGGATGCAAAAAAATAATTGTGGAAACCATTGGAGAGCACCACAAGTATAGCGATGATGAAGAACCTTTGTCAGACTCAGAAATTTCTACCAAGCAGAGTGACCTTCTCTTACCATAGCGCGTTCCTGTTCCCATCATATCACCGAACAGAAGGATTAGGTTCAGAGAAGCCAGAAAGGGCTTGACCTAGTGGAGCATCAGTGTGTGGTCATGAGATATGATATGATAAGAACAAGGAAACTTGCCACAAATGATATCCATCACAGGGTAAACTAGTCCTGAAACTATTTAAAAACTCAGTTACTGAACGAACGGGTGTACAAAGGAAGTAAGCTCACTGATAGCGAACACAGTGCCAACCGCATATGTACCTCTATAATGCCTCACAGTTAAGTCGTCCAATCCGCATAAAGAGGTAAGACATCTTGTACTCATCCTCGTCGACCTCTGTTTGTTTTCTTTCATCATTCCTCTTCTGAGCGAGATTGGACGTAATGGACTGAATGGTTTCCCTGTGACCAAGTGGGATCGCCTCTTCGGCAACCTTCTCCATGGTTACTTCATCGCACACGACTGCAGTGCTAACACCACCATCCATCTCCTTTGTCTCTCCGGGTTTCTGGGCGGGGACAAGGCACGAATAAGCACAGTATTTGTCGGCCAGGAGTTCCATGTGTGTACCCTCCTCCAGCACCAAACCGTCCCCCATGATGCAAATGCAATCGGCATCCTTGATCATGGACAGTTGGTGAGCGATTGTGATAGTTGTCTGACTGGTAACAGCCTTGTCCAATGCATCCTGCACGATCCGCTTGGACTGCATGTCAAGAGCTGACGTTGCCTTGTCAAGAAGTAAAATTGACCAGAGACGACAGCACGAGTGATTGCTATACGCTGCTTCTGATCACCGGATCAAAGGAAACCACGTTCGATCATACCCGTTGGGAAGCTTGCTGATGAAACCGTCTGCGTTGGCTTTGATACATGCCCCCTTGATGAGCTTCAATATCTCTTCCTCCGAGAGATACTTGGAAGGAGTATTGATGAAATCATGTGCAACGTTGCCTCTGATGGTGGTAGCGAAAAGCATAGGTTCCTGGGAGGCGAGGCCAATCTGGGAGCGCAACCATTTGACGTTCAAGTCACAGATATCCACACCATCAAGTTTGACAGAGCCACATGAGGGATCATAGAAACGTTTGAGAGGGATATTATAGTTGAATTGCCAGAACCTGAAGTGCCAACCAAAGGTGCGGTCTTGCCTGCATTGAAGGTGACATTGACGCCTTTGATGATAGGCTGTCCAGGCGGGAAGGATAGCTAAACTTGACATCCATCTCGGCTACTACAACCTTCTCATGTTTGAGTCAGCTGGGATCCTAAGAATCGATATCAGGAATGTGCTCAATAGTGGCGAACAACTTTGCAGCTGCGACTCAACCCTGTGTGGCGGCCATGAAGCAGAGTGAGCAAGGACATAGAGCAATAAGTACGATACTGACCTTGCATTTCGGGTGCCAACATGGTAACGGAGAAAGAACCAATCAAGATGGCTAGGAACACATTCACGACCTGGCCAGCGTTTGCTGTTGAAAGAAATATGAACCGATCAATGTAACTATCATGGGTCTTTCAGCTCACCACAACCTTCATTGATCAACGTCGTGCCAAACTGGAAAGCTGAAGGGGCGTCAGTGTGATGAAACGATATCAACTCCTGGTGTCCGTACCCAGAGCAAAGGCCAACTATATAACAAACATGAACACGCCGGTACCAGCCCTGTGCTTTGGCATCTAGGTCGCATGCTTTGGTGTGCACGTCATAAAGATTGCTCAAGGTCTTCTGGGAGCCAAACATGTGAGCAGTACGTACGATGTCAGGACCATACCGGGCGAATCAAAAGTGGAACCTGAGACACAGGTAGGGGTAGGGGTAGGGGTAGGTATATATTAGCCATATATTCACCTGTATTACCCATATCTGCGACCTTGTGTGGGTTACCAATCGTGCTGATGAGGCTTGGATCATTGAGGCTGTCGGGTCATCATATGCCAGTTGGTCGGTGTCTGAATTGTGTATAGCCACTTGGACTTTTCCGGTACCGCTGATTATCTCTAAGTCCCTAGTATCAAGTCGCCTCACTCAAAGTGGCGGGGTGAAGGAATCTAGCAGCTCCCAACAACCCTTATTATTTCAAAAGAACGACTGAGCGAAACAAGTATGACATTCCCGTACATACATACAGCTATGTTTGAAAAGTCCCTGCAAACTGTACACGGTTAAGTAGCAACACAAGCCCCACCCGCGCCTTGGTCGCATATCTATGACATCAAAGGTGGGGGTTTCATGGAATGGTATGAGAAATATCAGATAATATATATAAAAAGCGAAGAATACTGTGTTCACACACAATGGCCAGCGAACAAGTCCTATGCTGAATATTGTTACACTGAACAAACGATTTCAGGGACACTCAGCCAGCTGTCTGCAATGCAAATGCTCAGTGTCTGATTGTTGTCATAGAAAAAAAACTCACGGATGTTGGTCAGTCCGTCGTAGGGTGCTGTCCCTGCACCGACAGACCAAGTTGATGTGGGTAACTGCTGTAATGTACCAGCCCCTCATAGTGTTTGCGTTGTCATCGTCAACAACCCGATGTGCCTGGATAACATTCTGAACTGCCGATTCCCTGACAAAGTGATGCAAAGTGTTTGCCCATTCCAGGCATGCACACTCAGCATCAGCTAGTGCTGCAGCGCATGCTGTCTTTGTCAACAGTGCATCGGCAAACTTCTTCGTCAGAGGATGCGAAGCAGGGGATGCATCAACTGACGGTCCCTGAGATAGCTCTTCATAAGAGTAATAAGCAGAACATGCACAAGACTCCCCACCTTAGACTCAGTGCTTGCTTTTTGTCGATCTATATTATAAGCAATAGCTGCCTGTTTGAAGGCACGACTGGCATATTCCATATTCGTAGGAGAAGCTGCGGTTTTAAACAATCTTGGGTCTACAGCTGCTGTACCGGGGATCGGTGTGGTGTAGCATACGAACTGTTGGGTCTTAGGGGCGTTTGACATATTGATGAGTTGAAGGTTGCCAGCAGAATAACGTCTGAAAAGGCGCGGATCGAGGGCATGTCGTAAAATATATATACCTATGGATTGTGACTTATCCGCCACATTGTGCTCATGATGCGTGACGTGTGACATACTACACATCAGAGTCGGAATCAATATTGCCACGTTGATAACCAAGCGAACGGATATAGGAGACATAGTTCGATGACGATGAGGTATCGGGATGACAGCAGATGTAGACAGGTCAGTGGAGTATTAGACAATGGGATGCAATTCTAGCAACTGTCCGAAAGCAGCCCTCCTCTCATTATTTTCCAGTAAGGTTGTCTCAAAGAAGTGGTAAATGATGGCATGCTCTTCTGTGACCATCGAGATACAATTTGTTGTCAGAACTTCGGTATTGAATGAGTAGGGCTGGAAGGCATACGCATGCATTTCGACAATAAGCTAGACGGGAATGAATCAGCAAAAAAAAACAGAGAAAAGAACTCTGATATACCCAAGAAAGAACAAAGGCTACCTTTTCAACATGGTAAACGATCACGGGGCTTGCGAGAAACACGTCATGGGGGCTGTTAGGGTATTGCAGAGCTTCCATCATGCCAATCCATATTTCTGACGAGGAATCTGCGAGCGTCCGATGAAGGAAGTCGCGGATGACTCAGTTCGAAAACCAAGTTATTTGTCCAGATATGGAAAAGTCGTGCCAAAATGGGTAACCAAATGCATCGTGCCAGGTTGTGTGGAGAGCAGCAGTAGCAAAATCCCCCGCCGTGCATGAGTATAGCCAGGGGAATGAATGTTCTGGGTTAGAGACAGAAAGCAGGGAAATGATGAAACGATGGACCACGCCACGCGTTTTGGTTAAGTAGGCGTATCCCACACCTCGAAGCTAGAAAAGACCCTATAAGGTGATCTAATTGTTGTGAAACAAAGTTCCTACCTTATCTATGACTAGATCTCTGAATAGCTCATCCCGAAAAGGGTGCGGAGAGTCTGCACTTAGGCCGAACATGAGCGGGACTATGAACCATGTTAGTAACGTTGTTAGACACCATAATTGACTTACCATGCCCCGGCACCAACTCGTTGCACGATCGGGAACAATGTCTTGTGACGACAGTGTTGACGACATGAACTATGGTATCCGTGTCGAGGAGGAGGTTGTCAGAGAGTTGAGATAACGCGTATCGATTTGTCAGTATTTGATGAGTTATAGCAAGGATGCAGTCGAGCGAGATGAGCCACCAATTGTCGGCAAGACTATGAAGTAGAGAAAAGAAATGCACTGCAATACTGTGAGCTTTCAGAGTCAATGAATGAGAAATGGCGGTACTTACAAGGGTATTGAGAGTAATCTTGAATGATGCCCTCGGGCGGCTCCATTTCTACGTTGAGTTCGATCAGCGTATCGTGGTTCGACCACGTTTCGACGTCAGGCGATGCAAGGCCGAGATCGGGTTGGTTAGTCGTACCTGGAGGGGATGACATTGAAGATATATATGATGAACAAGCAACCTCACCCGGGTGTCTTCATGACAAAAGTGTCATGCAACGATGTTGTGACCGTAACCTAAACAAGGAAATAAATAAATAAATGATTTAAATTTTACATAATGTCACTTATGAGTAGCCGCAGCCTGAGTGTGCTCTGATTCGAATATGAGACTATGCCATCATAGGGACATCATGATCGCAGCGTGAGCAATTAGTGACGATCTCGACAATTGAGGTGAGCTTGTGAACAGATGGCCATGGAACGCTATTGTACTGAGCATGTGTAATACATGGTGATCAGTTAGTGGGCGATTTGTGCTGCTATGTACTAGACACCATGTTTCTAACACATGCTCGAAAATACCCACCCCTCCGGTCGCGACCTGTGTGATGAACACAAACATCAACTGGCACTTGTATATCCAAGATGAAATTCACACACGGTGGCACTGGCGAGCGAGACAAGGGGCACTAACAGTGCAAAGACAAGCACTGCGGTAGCTATGAAGGGTATGAAACCAGGCATCAATGCGAGCGTTCAGAGACAATAATCAAACGACGTACAATATTCAAGCTGGCGTGTGAGGTAGGGTGATGAGCTAATATGTCATGCTGGAATTTGGTGGTCGTGTCCAGGGGCCAAAAATCAACATCATCGCACACCCAGGTCTTTTCCAGCGACCATGCTCACCGCATCTTGAACAAGGTCCGACCAGAGGAGGTTCACGATTTGAGCCAGGTCAAAGATCGCGAGGAAGCTACAAAAACCACATGCAACCATCATTCAATAACCTACCACGCATTGTCATCGTATGTCGACGCGGAAGAATGTGAGCCAGTACAACCTTTGGTTGATGTACGTCTGGTTGATCAATGCCAGCAATGCTGATCAGGCAAGCTCGATGTCAGTCACCAAAGTCATCCGCGGAACATCGATAATGACGAGCGTCCGTGCATAAAATGACTCGACGTACTCTGGGGAGCAGAATCATTCCTGGCAGAGACGCAGCATGCGTGTCCAGTTGTGGTAGATAAAGTCCATGACGAGGTCCGGAATGACGTAGGACACGGCGACGTGAGCAAAGAGGTAGAAACCCTGGACATCGCCGGTGGTAAGCATGAAGAGGACATCAGGTGCCAGGTGGTGGTACTGTACACGTCAAGAAGGGTAGGGAGTGGCAGGAGTGGATGTGCAGTAGTACAGAAAGACAGATAAGCTGGCAATTCATTGAGATGTGGGATGTCTCGGATCAGAATGAACATGGATGGATTGTCATGCAGGTGAAAGCAGACAAGCGGTATCGATCTTGATGACGGCAACTGAGGATTTGGCCACCAAGATGAGACACTGTTGGTCAAACAGCCACCCCTCCCTCGGCTTTAATCTTGGCCTTGACGTTGTTGATGGTGCCCGAGTCCGATATTTTCACCTTGTTGATCGTGTCCGTGGGTGGACACTCCATTTACAAGTGTTTGAGGAGGTGGGGGGACTGATCACCCTTGTGCCATGGCTGGGAGAGTAGTATGTGTCCCGGGCATTGCTGGGCAATTCGAGAGTGACAAAAAGGGGAAAAAAGAAAGGAAAAAACACTTGCATGAGCTCGTAAGTTCGAACTTCATGTTACCAACATTGTGGCTTGGCCAGATGCGACCCGAGTCGAGGGTGCACATATGTCCTGTTAAATGAACTTACTGGCCGCATCAGATGCCCATGCAATGGTGGAGGGTTATTTGTCATACCCTGGGTTCCCACGGAACTTTGAGTGAGGGACCGCGGCAAGGTTCCATGGAACCCTCCGGTGTTTGGGTTTTCCGGGTTCCGCCAGACTACCCAAGTTGGCTGGTCCCTTGGCTTGCCTCCGGCTCGCAACCCTTGCGAATGAGATTCAATCGGCAGCAGCTTCCCCATGCCCAATGGTTCCCATGCAACTTGATCAGTGGCAGAGCTCTTGGGTCACATGTCCGCGATCTGTGGCACCTCCCCACCAACTGGAAACAGCACGTCAAACGACATTGCCATTCTCTTCAACCTCAATGGCAACATTTGCGTGTCCAACGACCCCGTCTCCTCCCTCCTTTCCCCCTTCACTCGCCCTGCTCAATTCACGTGATGAGAATGACATCAAGTTGTCTCTTGCCACTTGTCTCTCGACGCCCCAAGCATCCTAATGGCTGCTGGCAACCAGCGAACACCATCAACCAGGGGAGTACAATGAGCCACCAGATGTGGCGAATAACCCACGCATGCGAGAACAGCGATGTACCAGTCGGAATGGATGTGATAGAGGTCGAACCAGGCAGCGAAGCCGTCGACAGACAGAACAAAGGTGTCATACTCGAGCACGGACGTGAGGAAGTCGACAGTGAGGCTGGGAGATTGCATTTGTCTACCCCAGTGGACAGGGAGAGCATCGAGACGCAATGCGATGAGTTGATCCAAGGGGAGGAATCAAGTCCGAGTGCGCATGTATGCTCAACAGCAAGAGCTGAAGAAAACGGTCAGCGCACCTCACTGGATCAGTGAAGAGGACACATCTACTGACCCCCACAAGCCAGCCATACCACCCAACAAGCCTGCATTACGACAGAACGAACCCCAGAGTGTCGAGCTCAAGGGGGAGTGGATAGGCCATACGAGCTTCAACATCGGACTTACCAGTGCCAATAAAGCGACGCAGGGAGCATCCAGTGGTGACAAGGACGCCATGGACTAGCCGAAGAAGCTATCAAACGCTTCAGAGCATCAATGCGAATGCTTGGAGCGATTGCAGCAGGAGAACTCACCTACTCCAGGCGAGCCAGGTGACAAGACTGTTGCACCAGGTGAGTACCACACCATACAAGAACATCCCAGAAGTGAAGTGAATGAGCGCATCGACAAGATGAACGTGCCTGGTCAAGATAGAGGGCCAGAAGGTCATACAGGCAAGCAAGATGAGTTAGGGGACGTTGGAGACGATCGGGAGTGCCAGAGAGATGGCAACAGCGTTTTATACGATGGGTAACGAGGCTAGACGGACGGCACAGTGAGCAGTGCACGCTGAGACTCGTAATGAGTGGAAACGCGATCGCTAGCTGTAGTAGGCAGCTCGAATCAGCACGGACGGTACAAGTGCACTGCGACGCACGTACCTGAGGTGTCCACATCACCTCCCATTGATCCTAGATGACCTACCAACCACCCGAACCCACCGCGTCGCCGTGGACGACTCAAAATGCGACCTGCAACTTGTGTCAGTCGAAGAATATGCACTCACCAAGTCAAACGGTCACGTCAAGACCGTATCGGGCGACCCACACGCATCACACAAATTCTATATGGACTATTGGACACGGTGTAGCATTCCTGAGGTGCGAAACGCGAGCATGACTGCTCCAGAGTCTATCAAGGACGACAATGCACAAGTTCTTTCTGTTCGTCGACAGCATCGCTGCCCGGTTCGACCTGTATTGCGCACCCCTGAAGCATCATCCCCATCTGGCACACACTACCATTCAAGACCTCCAGGGAAACTGAGTAACTGAGCATATGGGTCAATATTATATTGAATTATCTGTATTTGCTGTATTGGTCCATAGGAAAATGCCAGTGCAGACTCCAACTCATGTCTGGGTCATATCTGGCATATCCAAACGATGTACATGTCTTATATCAACTGTAGATGTCGGAGCAGTGATCGCGAGGCGTGAACACCTGATATGCGAGCACGACTCAGCACAAGAGTCAATTGAGACGACCGCTTGCAGAACCTTCGCACGACCGAGCCATGACTTACCATGTTGGTAAATGCTCGAGTGCAGCACACTTTGACACGATTGGCACATTCAAGTTGATCACGGTGGCACTATGTCTCTACTTACGGCCATTTTGAATACAACTGCTCTATAGGCAAAGCCCTCCGGGCACCCCTGGACCCCGACTGTCGCCCATCTGAATGGATCACAACCTAAGATGATTTGAACCGATCGAACACAGTAACGCAGAGCAAACAGTTCACATAACGAGACAGGCCCTTAGGCCGAAGTAGTGACTGGGGGTCTTTGTACGACTGAGTAGTACTTAGTGGACATTTTCTATGACGAGTGACCTTCTAGTACATACGGTCGTTTCTCACTGGGGGCGAACACCAGCCAGAAGTTCCTGGGCTGATAAGTTGACCGATTATGCAGACTTCTATCGATGGCAACATTGGTTTCACACAAACATGCATCTGCGGCCGAACTTTCAACGACGTTGGCGCTTTCACTCGCCATGAGAAGGGATGTCGCAAAGGCCAGAAGCGTCTTTCTGGTGCTCTTGCGAGGGCAAAACAAGTCTTCGCTGCCAAACGAGCCCAGCTTCAAGTTGATTCCAGCTGAGACCCAGCTTCAGAATCACTTAATGGCCAACGCTCGGAAGCCTCCTCCACCACTCCCCGCACTTCAGGATCTCTTCAGGACCGGTTGTTCTACGATCCCACCCAGGTGAGCATCAAAATTTCCTTCGGCGTTCGATTTCAGTGAACACATCAACTACTCCTAGCTGGATCTACCACAACAGCAGCTCGTAGACGACGTATTGCCCTCAGCTCCGCCCAGGCTGCGACGCACGAACTGCAGACAATTTCAAGATGTTCTTCCAGAACGACTATTACTGCTTCCGCCTCCTGAAGCAGTCGCTTGTGCACAAACGTATTCAGCACCAGGCACAAATAACTCACTGCCTTCATCACAGACTATTTTGTCTGCCCACGTGGTGCAATCCGCTTGGTCCCTCTATGCTTCGGTGCATAAACTATTCAAAATGCAGGTGAACAAGTTTGGGTTGTTCCGCATATACAACTCCAATTCCCCTCCTGGCTATGACCCAGAAGATCCCTACTCGGTCAAGAACATGTGTTCTCCATGCATTGACCCGGAACTATCTGGCATGGAGCTCTCAACCAACCACCCTGGGAATCTCTTCTACCCTTACCCCAACGAGAGCTCAATGCGTCTTGGGGACTGGTATTGGAACCAAGGAGCCCAAAAATCGAAGGAGAACTTCAAGGAGTTACTAGACATCGTTGGTGACTCTGCCTTTTCACCTTCCGCTGTGTCAGAGACTGCGTGGGGTACCATCGACCAACAGCTCAGCCGCAATCAATTCGACGGTGATGTTCTGGAGTGGCTGGGTGAGGATGATGGATGGAAACGTTCCTCCGTCACAATATC
>QGOI01002464.1:0-32302 GCA_003313885.1 Boletus sp. MG55 | reverse complement strand
ACTTTACCTTCGGCGACAGCACTACGCGCCGTTACTACGTTGAGCAGCAGCTTTGGGAGGCGATGCGCTCCATGAAATCGGCCGTCGTCGGCAAGGATGGAAGCGAGCTTCCGCTCATGCCAATCTACAACCAGATGCGCGCCATCGGCTTGCAAGAGTTCCACGCCCGCCGCTCTATCATCGTCGTCGTCCGCCGCATCCAACTCCACCGCGTCGCCACCGAGGAAGAGGTGGTGGTGGAGGAGGAGGAGGAGGATGTGCTCCAGCACGAGCTCGGCGAACCGGAGCCATCCTCCAACATCACATACACGCTCGGAACCGCCCGCGCCCTTTACTTCAAACCCAACCCCGACACTGGCCACTTCGAGTTTGTCGCCAACCCGACGCCTGCGGAAAAGGAAACACCCTGCCTCTACATCCTCGCCTGGAGTACCTACTTCGATGACGCCACCGGAAGCGGTCTAAACTCCTCCGACCACGAAGAGTACTTCACGGCGCTCGCGCAGTCCGATCCGTGGTGGTTGGTCATGCAGTACAGCGCAGGCCACCCCCCCTACACCGGAAACGCCAAGGACAGAACCCCCCACCACGACACCGTCTTTGACCAGGCCTGCCAGCCCCAGGCTTTGAGCTTCACCTACTCCCGCGAGCACTGCCAAGGTTTCAACCTCAACATGAACATCTCCGGAGACCACCGCCCCAACCTCTGCAACGAATACCGAATGGCCTCCCTCATGGCTGTTACCCGTGGCATTACCTCTTGCCAGGAGGTCAAGATGGGCAAGCCCGGCACCTATCTCCGCATCAACCGCCACGTCGATTTCTAGATCGACCACCTCCAGGCCATGTCCCTCTCTCAGGCCATCAAGGGCTGTGACGACTTGATCAGGTTCCATGAGAAGGTCGAGGCGGCAGGCGCGATCATCGGTTCCTTCGTTGTCAGGATGGGCATGGGCTCTATCAGTTGCACCGACCGCGACCACGCGGACCTGTTGACGGGAGCCAAGAACACGAAAGCTATAAAGAAGTTCTATCTTGAGAAGTATCCCAACAACGCGATTTTGTTTTAACGCCCGATTTTTTTCGTAAAAATTGTTTTGCCATGTATGTAACAAGTAGCTAGTAAGCCACATAATGCTTGCGATTGGAATATTGCAACTGCAATCGCATGATATTGCGATCACGCCTGCAATATTCCCAAAAAGTCCACGAAATCAAAAAGTCTGGTTCGGAAGTGCTTTGAGCGCATAGCTGGCAACGTCCTTAAATGACCCGTTCCGCTTGAGCCGGGGAACTCGTTGGCGACACCGGGTGCTTCCGATGCTTTCTCATTTCATGTTTGCCTGTGTATATCACATCCACACTCATTTCGAAAAAATTGCTTCACCCAACGACCGGACATCTCTTTATCTGTCCGTGCCATTTGGCCGCCGCAAGCACACTAATATACCCCATCGCACGCTCGAAACCGCACGCCATATGCTGCCTCTTTGTCTGTCACTGCGCGTACCCTGATGTTCGGAGGGGGGAGTCTGACGGGTGCGTCAAACACGATCGATAGCTCAGGTGGGCCTCTCCTTACACACTGACTTACCCTGGGATTTCCACTTCGCACTCCCCAGGCCCCCATAAAGTAAAGACGTGATTCCATTCTTATCCTCGTGCAAGGTAGGCAACACACATGAACTAGTGTCTACTTTCCAAAGCAAAGGGATGGACGAAGGGTGCCAATCCCATTCAAAAACAATACTTTCCAATACGAATATGTTCAACGTCGATGTTACAGGCTTGGGTGGCAAAACCACCTGTCGCGTTGTCGACTTTGGTTGGACCGATCCGTCCGTCTTCCTCAACTACCCTCTCGTTGATGTCAGGAGAGCGTTGAACTATCGCGCTCACTGCTTGTTTCCGGATGAGCATCAACGGGATGCAGACGACGAAGGAACGAAAAAGACGTACGACAAGGGTTCTCCGCGCGCGTTACCAGGTTGAATGGGTACGCTGCGTCGTCCGCCAGTCTTCCCGGTGGGGGTTGGACCGCTGGTAGCACTGGCAGTCGCGGTGCCGCTCGTGGAAGTACTAGTTGATCCCTGCCCAGGAAACGGTAGTAGGCCTAACAATCCCATTGGATCAAATCCGCCGCCGCCGTTGTTGTTGGTGGTGGGGGTGGGTTCCGCATTCTTCGTGGCAGGGTTAGGTTTGTCTTTGGGCGGAGCCACGTCTTCGTTTTTAGGCTTGGGCACTTCCGGCTTTTCATGCGGCGGTTTAACGTGGTCGACCTTCCCGACGTCCGCGATGTCCCCCAACCCGAACTAGATTAGGCAGACACATCGGGATTGGTTTAGCATCAACATGGGATTGACGCTCACTAGTCCCGGTGCAGGGAGAGAAAGGGCAGGAACCGCAACGAAGATAAGACAGGCAATAGCAGCAAGCTTCATGGTGAATGGCGAAACAGACGTCACAAGAAATAAGTAGGGAACTAGTTTAAACGAACGATGCGAGGGGCGAATTAGGCTGAGCGTGTGTGAGTGTGAGTGACGACAAACAGCACGCGGGAAGTCGACTCACTGGCCAGCACCCGGTTGAGCACGAAGGTAAAAAAGCGAAGGTAAACTGCTGGAGAACGAAAGCTCGGTGTTCGTATAATCTATATACATTGCTCGACGCGCCGAACTGGCAAAGATTATCTGATGTGCCTTGAAACACAGGACGTTTCAACTTTTGATGGTTAACGTCGTTCCGAATCACATCAGATCTGCCTCTCGAGTCTCGGTAGACACGTGCCAGTAGTATCAGCGCGTGTAGTCAGAATCGGTCAGATATACATGACCACATGTCCAAACTTCGAGATGCCGTCATGATGTGTATATCGTCGATAGAGACTCGATCGCACATTGTCTGATTAAACGTCTGCTCACAACATTGATCTGGCTGTCAGTTTCAAGTTGGTTGCGCCATCACCGCCTCCGATGCGTCACCACACTGAAGGGTAATGTTGAGGATAGAAAGGATGACAGTATGCGTGGTCCAGGTGGAATTATGTTTCAACGGCCAAGGATGTGAAGAGCAGCTCGGCCGGACGATGGTAATATGGGTACCACAGTGGTTGTCCAAGTCGGACAGTCCCTCGATGACTCAGGCTGGCAGGCCCCCTGACGGCGTATGAGGGCTCGGGCCGGACCTGAGATTTGCCAAGCCTAAGCCCAGTCAAGCCAGGGCTTGCATCAGGCCCAAGCCAGGTCCGGAAAATCACTAAAGTCTAAGTTACTATCTGACAACCTGAACGGGTCGCATTTTCGCCATGGTTTGAAGGCACCGGCACCAGAAGGAAACCATGCCATTTGGAGATATACGCTCGATAAATATGAGCGAAACGATACTAGTGGGATGACAACAGTGTGTTAGTACTGAGAAACGAAAGATTGGTCCACGGTACTCGAGTGGAGACCATTCATAGTATCTCGATCATACGGATGTTATATATCAAGTCGGTCAACGGAGCCTCCTCGCGAACTTGAACCATGATTAAACTGTCCGCAACAACGCGCTTGTACTCTACGTGTGACAGCGGGGCGAGCAAGAGTGCACCGAACGGTTACCGAAGACGAGCAACGAATCGAAGTGCTTGTGTAGTCTTGTCGAGCGCAGCTGCATCATGGGAAGACTCTTGATCTAGCAGAGGGCGAATCCATGGATGGACGAGGCAGAGACCGTTCATCGCAGTCAAATCGTCTGCTGTCTTGATATCCTCTATATTACCAAAGAACGATGTCGTCGCACGATATGCATGGAGGTTCGCCACGGGTTCTGGATCTGAGATGCGGACAAGTCCACCGAGGGGACAAACGATGCCAGGGAGTCGAAGCCGAGTTGCAGCAAGGAACGGCGAGGGAAGTGCGTTGAGCTGATTATGTAACGTCACAGCGAAGGAGAGGTCGGGCAAGGATGAACGAAGTGCCATGACCATGGCATCCATCTCAAAATTTTCGATAGGTGGTGGGACATGTGGTGGGATGGGTCGGTTGTAGACGGTAAGGTCGACAGGCAGGCAGCTATTGTAGCTACCTGAACGTCCAGTCCAAGCGAGAATTGTGACATCACCAGAGTCTGTTAGAACGTGTTCCAAGAGTTGACCGACGGCGCGATCACCCTCGCCATGTATGACCGGGATGGCAGCATTGAAGATGCCAAGTAGCGAGTATAGAGTCAGCATGCCTATTGACACACTTGAGCTCGCGTCCTGTGCACGAAGAGCATCACGAAGGGACTTGATGCTTTTGTTGAGACTATCTTCCTTCTGATCGGCCGCCCGTTGTGATGTAGCGAGTGCATGACTGAGGTCTCGGACGGTTTTTTCGAGATCCTCAATTTTACTGTCTAATAAATATGAACATCAATGAGCGTGAGTCGGGGTCCAATGGGCGCACTCAAGCTTGCATCCCGTGCGCGAAGATCGTCATGAAGGGAGTTAATAGATTTGTTCAGACTCTCTTCCTTCTGATGGGAAGTGAGTTCATGACGGAATTCTTTGGTAGTTTTCCCGAGATGCGCGACTCTTCTGTCTAGTGATGTCAACGAAACGTAAAGTGGGCCATAAATCAGCGTACTTGAACTCTCCTCGACATGAGTTTTTTCGACGTTCAGGCACGAGACTTGCTGGTCACCGTACGTCTGTTGCCGTCAACAAAGCAGTTTGTGGTTAGACAACAATCGCACGATCTTTTTTTTGATGCAGTACCCTTACATTAATATTGTCTATGTAGGGTGAGGGAAGGCTATCACGGAGACTGTGAAGGCTGATTGTCTTCCCTCCGCCAATCACAAGGTCATGGTTTGCTGAAATAGAGATACAGTCGATGTTGGCCTCATGCTCGATGACGGACCCGATTTGCTTGTGCGTCGTAGCATCCCAGAAAGAGACTGATGAATTAGCGGGGGCTGCGATGAATGTACCGTTGCCTGCCGAGGCGATGCACCTGGGATCGTTATTACTGTGAATCATCCATTTCGAGAGCGTCGTCCCGGTAGACGCGTCGATGCAATGGATGACCTCGCTTGATAAGGCAAAGAACTGCTTGCTATCGCTCGCCCAGGCGAGAGTCTGGTCGTTGAGATAGCTGAGTCGGAATGGGGAGTCGACGAGGAGACGACCGCTCTGGCTATCATATATCCGAACGGAGGTCGCCATGGTAGTTGCAATAAGTCGGCCGTCGGGCGAGAATTTGACCGCACCCACGTCGTAGACCCCTTGCAAGGGACCGATCAGCCGCTGGCCGGTCAAGAGAGACCAGACACAGAGAGTGTAGTCGAATGCCCCGGTTGCGATTCTCTTCGTGTCTGAAGAGATGTCAACCGCGACTCTCACCCATTTGCGGTGTCCTTTGAACTCGGTCACTTTTTCATGGCTCTCTGCATTCCAAACCGCTACTGAGCCACTGATCGTCCCACTCACGAACCACTTCCCGTCCCGCGATACGGCGATGCTGCAAATCATACTCCCCGCATCCATTGGCATCCCCACCTCCTTGCCATCTTCCACTCGCCATCGTCGAATCTTCCCTTCCTTGCCACCGCTCACGAAGTGCTTTCCATCAGTGAGAGACGCGACCGCATATAGGCTGTCTTGACCATCGATTTCGATAAATTTTCCTTGCTTTTGCTGAATGTCACTTGACGAGGGGCTCTCTTCCCTCACATCTTGATTTCCCATCAGTATTATCCTTCCAATTGTCCGATCCACGTACTCACCATTGCTCGACCACAAACCTATTCTCCAAGACATACTCGGCGAGGTATAAGAGCAATGGAAACAAGGATGTCCGATCGTCTACTTGTGGAGCATCACTGTCACTTGGTATCCACGTGTTTCCTTATCATGATGCATCAGTTCACACACCTACTTATAATCATCTCTAGGCGCTTGCCCTTACCTCAATGGTACTCCCCGCCGACGTTCAGATTCCGACACAAAATTTCTTGATTCCTTTTTTTCGCCGCTCTAGGCATCACCACCACCACAGCAATTGGTCAATGCCGCAGAGTGGAGGACTGAGCACAGTTACCTTGCTTCCTCGACACACAGAATCTCTTAACGTCTCAGGACCATTGTCTGCACCATTGTCTTCATTGGCGGCGGGAGTGCAGCGTAGGATCTCGAGGGTGGAGTGAACCGTCAAAGTGAGCAAGGAGAAGAACGACAGGGATTCCAACCTATATATTGAGGGAGTGAACAAACAAGCATCCTTTGAGCAAGTAAGCAACTCACGACATGACCATATTAAGCTGTATTGTCAAGTCCGTCAAAGATATCACGCAAAACACCACATCGTTCGATTCACCCGTCCAGAATGATATACCTCGCGAGGGGTAGGAAACGGGGAAATCACCTCATTGGCATGCGCCTGATCCTCTGTCGAGCGGCCACCGCCAACGGGCCCTGGCGTGTGATACGCCAAAAGTCGTCCGCGTCCCCATTTCTATGAAAAGTGGGGCCATACCTTGCGACTACGTTGCATACCCATCGCCATCGCGCAAACTCGTCGAAAATGCCCACTTCGCGGTTCGACATCCCAATCCTTGGCGACGGAACTGGCATGCAAGATAGCTCCAACGCCCGACGCGGCGCCGAACGCGAACACGAGGACATGGTCTCTTCTGGCGTTTCATTGTAGCGCGTCCATGGGCATGTCCTTAGCGAGCCAAAACCGGAGTAAAGAATAGTCGGGATATACGCGACCAGGATGTATTGGGCGGTTTGGAAGGTATCTGCGTTGTCTCTGCGAGGGGAATAACGATGAAAAGTAGGGCCCGGGGTGTAACCAGTGGTAGTCTCGAAAACCGACGTTCTCTTGGGAAGCTGAGGAAGCGGTTCCCTTCCGTTTGGGTCTTCGGAAGATCCCGAGGTTGTCAGAAGACCAAAAAACAGAGAGATCAAAAAGTAAGGGCCGCTCTGCCGTAGAGGGAGAACAGGAGAGCAGGAGTCGAAAGCGAGTTCTACTAATTAGAAATCCGAAAATGTTGCACAAGAGTTTCCGCGACAGAATATAAAAGGGTTAGTAAGGGGAATTAGCCAAACGAGTGAAAAAAGTGATAGGCTGAGGGCTATGAATCAGCTAAGCGAGAATGTGTAGAGTTGTATATCGTAAAGCTGCTGAGTCATTGAAATTGCCCAATCGGTCTCTGCCTTTCCATATATGTCAATACTAATTGGTTCTCGGTCATGAGCAGAGCATCATGGGTCCAAGACGCTGAAGCCAGCCAAAGACGGGTCACTGAGCTGCGACCCGGGATGAATTGACACCACGAGGCCACCTCCCCCTTTTTCTCTCCTCTCCAGCTCTCCTCATTGTCTCGCCAGGCTCCCTGACGAGACAATGAGGAGATCTCCGAGTTAGCCACTAAGCATGCCTCATGATAAACGGCGACGACGAACCTGGCGAGACAATGAGGAGAGCTGGAGAGGAGAGAAAAAAGGGGGGTGGCTCTCTGATCATCGGGCCTCACCAGGTTGGAGTGGAGCCGCTGACCAATAGGAGGTGGCGACTCAAGGCGGCATGGCGGCGAAGGCAAGGTGCACGATGACAGCGACCTCAGCCAATTAGATTCGTACAAACAAGTCTAAACCCAATCTTTGGACACTTAGGCGTCAGCATTTTTACGTCATCTACTAGTACTGCAAGTCGATGATATGTCGCTTTGTAACGCGGTGAGTCAGTGATGGCCGCCTCCAACTGGGTATTTCCGTCGCAGGCATGCGTATTCAAATCTGCATGACTATGCTACTGATTGTTCGCCTATAAAAAGGGCTAGGTGAGCCAGTGCTATCACACCTATCAAAAACTTACCGAACCTCAACGCTTCAACCATGAAAAGAACGTTTCTCGGTTTCGTCGTCGACCAATGGTCCACACTGCCTGCCGTCGAAAATGCCGATCTGACTGGAAAGACGGTCGTCGTCATTGGCGCCAACACTGGTATCGGTTTCGAGGCAGCGAAACATTTCGCGCGTATGCGTCCGGCCAAGCTCATCGTCGCTTGCCGTAGCGAGAGCAAGGGTAAAGCTGCTGTTTCTGGTACGTTTTCGTGCTCCATGACATGCTCGCTCTCGATACTCATTGCCCGGAAGAAATTGCGTCGACGACCGGATTCACATCATGCGCGCTGTGGCAAGTCGATCTTGCCGACTTTGCTTCAGTGACTAGGTTTGCGGAGAGGTTCCAGAGGGAATGTGACCGTTTGGACATACTCGTCATGAACGCAGGAATGGCGCCCGTGGGGTACGAGGAGACGCTCAACGGCTGGGAATCGAGGTCAGTTTTCGGTTTGGCGTGCAGACCGTTGATTGAATGTGCAACCAGTCTTCAAGTGAACCATCTCGGCACGGCGCTCTTGTCGTTGCTGCTACTACCTCGTCTGGTAGCCACTGGGAAGAAGTTTGGGAGCACGTCCCGCTTAGTGATCGTCGCCAGCGAAATGCATTATTGGGCAGTTCTCCCTGAAGAGGTGAAAGAGTCATCGAACCCGATAGCAATCCTCAGCAGCCCAAGATATAGGGATTCCTCGTAAGCTCTTTTCTATTCCCGAGAAGGGATGGCTATTAACACACGTCAAGGTCCATGAGCCGTCGTTACGTCGAGACGAAACGTGAGATTCCATTCCTACATCATCCCCCCCTGATGTTCTAATGACCCGTTTTGTTTGCACCTGATAGTCTTGAACGTGCTCTTTGCACGCGCCTTACAGGACCGACTGCAGTCTATCACGCCGTTGACCATCAACGCTGTCAACCCGGGCTTTTGCTACTCCAGTCTGAGACGCAACTTTGGAGGTCCATACTTGACCATCATCAACTTCATTATGGAGACGTGTCTTGCCTGGACATCTGAGCAGGGCAGTCGTCAGCTCGTTTACGCTGCTATTGGCGAGCGAGACAATGAGGATCACATGAAAGGCGCTTTCGTTAGCAAAGCGACGGTCGTCGAGCCGTCTAATTTCGTGATCAGCGAGGAGGGAAAGACGATGCAGGATAACCTTTGGGTGAGTGTGTCCGGCATATCATTCAATCAACCGTGTGATTAACAGCGCTCTTTACAGAGGGAAACGATTGATATATTGACGAGGGAAGCACCTCAGTTAAAGTCGATCGTTCAAGAGTACCTTGTTTGAATGACCGGAGGAGATCACGATTTTCCCCGAACGTTGGATTGATTGCTGAAATACATACTCATCACTGCTAATAGAATCCTGACACCTCCATCTGCTTCATATGTACTACAATCTGGCCATCATACTGTCAAAAAAATCCCTGAGACTCAGAGTATGACAAGCTTATTTCATCTAAGATTGCCCAGCGGGTTTTCTTCGCACATCCGGGACACTGCTCCCTTGTTCCCATAGCATATGCTCAGGGGTTGCCATACCACCGAACTTCACCTGAGGATTCAGGTATTCCGTGATGGGCCTTTCTGTTTTGGGCAGGCACCTGCTGAAGGTGCACAAGGTCTTGGAGGGTCTTCTTGAGCGCAGGATAACTGGCTAAAAATGGATACGTGGTGGCATCGACTCCGGCAGCATATATGCGCATACAACGATCATCAACGTCCCACTCTGGAAAAGTAATAGAGAACGACGCTGGTTGGCCAAGGTCAGCCAAGATGGTGATGTAAGGAAAGGATTCGGAATGTAAGGCAGGACTTTTCCTTCGCCGCCGAGACTTCCATGCCTTCGGGTGATGTTGTACAAAACGTCTTTGGAACTCTTCGACTCCAGAGCCTTGTCAGATATGAAGATCTGCGACATTCGCTGTTCCCCTGACGCGGTTTCAGGTCCACCTCTAAGATAGATGGGTATCACCTTGTCGATGAATGGTGGCTGGTGGCAGCATTGCACCGCACTCGTTCTACATAATATACATCGCCCACTCGCGTTGCCCGTCGCACATCGCTCGACAAGCCCTGCAGCTATTAATTATCAAACAGTGGCAATCGTCCGCGACGTGACTCACCATTTTTAGGAACCTACAGCGCGAACTTCCTTCGTGTCGTGCTGGTATTAGTGCTACTGTAAGATAGCGGAAGGGAATGCAGAACATAGCAAGGATAACAGTATTTAAGTTTAGTTGCAAGTACATTTTCAACAGAATCAGCATATTGGATGATGGTAAGGCCGTCACTGGGTATGCTTATCCAAGTTTGCTCCATGGCATCAACTGATGACTACTTGTTGTACCTCGATCGTAAGCATATATAGTAAGGGGGTATGGCCCCAAGTCAGTCAATGGAGCCTCGTCGCGAATTTGTATCACGATCAAACTGTCCGGGGAGACGCGCTTGTACTTTATATATGACAGCGGCTGGTTATATTGTTGATTTTGATCAACAGTTAGCCTGAGACATGGAGCTAATGACCCACCACGGACGTGTTCGTGAGGCAATTGGCTGAGTATTAGGGGCATCGTGCCGAATGCTTCGATAGCTTCCGCACAACGTTTCGCGCCCTGTAGTACGACATGCCACTGCTCGTAGCCTCGATGGGTTGATGGGTTGAGCTGGATAGCCTGGATGCTCCGCTATTCATACTTTCTGAAACATCAATGCACAATATATACCTTGTCGGCATCAATCAGTGCGTCCTCCCACGATTTCATGACCACTCGTGCTTTACTCCACTTGATGAGGACATCCATATGTTCCACTGCGTCAAGCGAGAGTATGGTTGAGAAGTATTCAGAAGCTTTATCGTAGTTCCGAGACTCCATTGCGACGTCACCGAGTTCCTGTAGCCTCTTCGAGCATCGCTGTTGAAAACCTGTATTAGACATTCAGACGATGGTTCGCTGCATTACGCCTGGGATCACTCTGCGTTTGTCGGAAGCTCGTGATTGCCTCCATGGCGCGACCATTGTCTTCGAGGAGATCGCAAATCACGCGGTAGACCATGAATCTCGAAAGCTTGAACTGAACCGCAAAGAAAGTCAATGTTGAGCTCCAAAGTATCACGTAAAGCATACCTTGGTAGCAGTATCAGTATGCAAAGCGTCGCTCACTGAGCCACGAACCATCATCTGAACTCTGATGGTACTATGAATTTAATACTGTCTTCAGATGCCCACAATGAAACTCACCAATAAGCCACTCCATGAGGAACTTGATGGTTCTCACATTCTCGCTCGCGGTATCCACGATCTCAAGGAGAGAGGGCGCAGCGTCGATTGTGCGTTCCTCGGCAGACAGGGTTTCGGAGCGATGTTTCTGCTCGTGCGCACGAAGGATATAGACGAGATTATCCCTCTCCTCATTGACCTCCTGAGCGTTTTCACTAGATTCGGTGAGTTGTGTAGGGAGTTCCTGGACAGTCTTTTTCAGATGGCACGATTTCGCTGCGTGGACTCGGATGTGGCATAACTAAACCGTTGCACGTGAGCTCTCCAAGTTGACACTATTTGTTCCCACGGACATGCACTGAATGCCACACGGCCGCGACCGCGAGAATTTGACCGCAACCAAGTGCCAGTCGTGTTTCCAAGGACCAAACAGCCGCTCGCCAAGAGAGACCAGACACAGACGGTGTCGTCCAACTCCGATCCAGTTGCAATGATACTCGTGGGCCCATCGGGTGACATGTCAACCGCATTGACAGTCAGCCTTTCGCTCTGTCCTGTCCATGTAAATTTGGTCACTTTTTCGTGTCTCTCGGCATTCCGCATCGTCACCAGGCCATTCCTCGTCCTACACACGACCCACTTCCCGTCTTCCTGAGACGGGGATACTGCCAACAGCACCCCCGGATTCATCGGTGTCCCAAGCTCATTGCAATCATCCACTTGCCGATATCGAATCCCCCCCCCTCGCCGCTTATGATCTGCTTCCCTTTAACGAGAAATGCAGCTGAATATACGATGTCTTTGAAGTTAATTCCGATGTTCTTTGCTTCCCCTCGGTGATCGTTACTGGACGAGGCACGGTTTTCGCTCGACTCTTGGTTTCCGTAAGTGTCGCCCTTCCACTTGTCCCACATACGTACATACTTGCTATTCTTTGACCGGCATTTTATTCTCCAAGGCATATTTGGCGATGTATCAGAGCGATGGAAAGAAGGATCCGCGCTCTTGTACTTCCTGTGCGCCACTTTCGGTCACTTATCATTGTTCCTATGCATCAAGTTCACACAGGTATGATTATCTGGTGGTTACAATTTCCCCAACAAATCGACGTCGCCGCTCTGACCGCCATTGATGACGTGTCCTTGGAGCGTCCGCGTGATCGTCCGTATCGCATCCTGGATCACTGTGCCGAATTCTGACAACAGCCATGCATAGTAGATGTTGAGCGGGAGGAGACCTCGCGTACGGTCAGGCGGGTATGCCGGTGGAGTCGTATTGTGGGTAAAGAGCGTGGCCCGCGGACGAACCTGGAGCAATCCAAACCCCACCCAGACTTCCTCAAAACTACCTGAAAAACCCGCGAAACATCCGATCGAGCTTGAGGGGGAGAAAAGTGATGCCGCGAGCTACAAAGTCACCGAGTTTACCAGCGGTGAAACGCACACTTCGGGAGCGTCCAATGATGACGAGTATGCCACTAGGGAGAGGTCGACTGACCAAGTCATACTGTACCAGGTGAGTCTGAGCGACTGGATACCTTGTATATGAAGTGGAGATGGTGCAGAAGTGACTCTGAGGCACAACGCGCGCTCTGTTGTCCGAAGTGGTACAAATAGTATCCGAAATTTTGGTAGTACATACATTTACTTCACCACTCCAGCGCGGGATTACTAGGGCTGCAGGATGTCCCAGACCCACCGCAAGATCCACCGCTCGGCAAAGAAGAATCCTGCAACGTTGCGATCTCTATGCCTGCGCCACCACCGCGCGAGATGACTTCGGCGGTCGCCTGTCTTACCATCCATTTACTAGTCCCAATGACGGCGTCGAGCTGTTCAGAGTCCGGTAGCAAGATAAGGAGGTCATCGCCTTCTTGTTTGACATTGAACGAGATGATGGAGTACTCCATATCATTCAGACACTCGCCATCTGTCAGCCGGAAGTTCCGTTTGTGCAAGGGACCTGTCGTTGAAGAGTAAGGGAATATAGACGTGGAAGGTGGAGCGATGCATACAGGAAACGTATACATCGCCATTCAGATTATCGCCGACGATTCCGTGATCCAAAACGAATGCCCGTTTGTGAGGGCACATCTATAACTCACAATTTGAGAGGGTTGACGCCAGAGTCTGGCACCTTCCTCACCTGTTGAGTCGCGAAAAATCCCTTGTTCGGTACATGGAAGATCGCCAGTTGAGAATCTCCATATTTGACGGCGGCAGAACTACCAGCGACATGGCATCAAAAACCAATATTTGCGGGAGACGTACTTACGTCGTTACATTCGAGGGTGCCAGATCTTGGACTGCAGCCAACTTGCGCCATTGCCATTCGGACTTGGGCGTATCAATCTGGGACGCCCGTAGTTTGGATGGTGGGAATTGTTTCGGCCAGTTTGCTGGACGCTGTTGTCCTCTCTCTTGGATGATTTCCATCGAAGACAAGCGCTCTCCCTGCATGCAAAGGTGTTGTTATACATAACGACTTCTCGACGACCGGGGTACTGGTTGAATTTACCGTGTTGACAAACTGGCGGAATTGCTTCCTTCTCTCGGGACTCGTAACGACTGCGCTCCATTCATCCGAATAGGTGCCCACGAGTTCGTCCATCTGTTTCTCAAGTTCTTCACATATGCCTAGCCCATCGTCTAGTAGGATCTTCTTCAACCTCTACCAGTGGGATATCAACGATCCACAGCGACGGTTCGACACGGAGTCGGAGCCACTAACCTCCATTCCGCCCTCAAATTGCTCGACCCAACGCGCGGTGCGCATGAGTTTGTCAGCAGTGCGAATATAGTACATCAAAAATCGATCCAGAATCCGGACAACCTTCGATGGGGGTACATCCGTGGCGAAGAGGGTCGCGTGTCGTGGAACGGAACCACCATTCCCCGCCAAGAATACTAAAAAAAACGGTGTGAGCAGCCTAAGCGCGGAGCAAGGTAGGAAACCTTTTTCTTACTGTTCCATCCTTTGTCCGTAGCGATCAAACCAAAGTCCTTTGATTGCGCTTCTGCACATTCTCGGACACATCCGCTAACGCCACCTTTTAGCTTGTGAGGTGATCGTAAGCCCTTGTAGCGTTCTTCGAGGTAGATGGCCACTGACAGGATGGTCAAGATTGATAATAAGTGACGGGGTCCATACATACTTCCAACCGAATCACCAACGCCATACCTACACCAGGTGGTTCCAACACATGACTTGACGGTACGTAGAGCCTTGCCTAGTTATGCATCAATATATTGTCCAAGGAATCTAACAGCACGTGGACATTTACCATACGCGTGTCCGCTCTCGAAGCCAGCATTGTTGAGTTCCTCCCATATGTCTGGGAGGTCTTCCTTTCGAGCGCCAAACAGATCAATGCGCTGCCTGTTGAGCTGTCATCACGATTTCGAGGTACGATGGACGGATGCTAACCCTCCTGTAATCTTGGTGTACAGTTTGTCTACCAGAGGAGGAAGGCGATTTGTGGTGAGTTAGGTTATTTGTATCATGGGCTCACATTTTTTGGCAACCTGGCCAAGCACGATCAGTTTATCTGGGGTAATCTGTTGTAACCAATGCAACAATCATTGAGTGGGGACGACCAAGGGGGTGCGTGTCTTGAATATACCTCGCCTGCTGCAATCCGTGGCACCACAGAAAACGTTCCTGTGAAGACGTCAGTTACACATTATCAGAAATAACCTCCGCCCAGTAGATGTCCTTACCATTTCGCTGTATGTTAGCGAGATACCTAAGTAAGTTTGATCAGACGTTTTCTAGTACTGTCAGTGTATACCATACTTGTCATTAGTGTCCTGGTTGGCATGGTGGGCGGGTGATACGATAAGCTCGTTGTATAGTGAAGAGAGGATCGAGCCTGGAAAAAGGTAAGAAGATATATAAGATCGAGGCTAAGATGATGAGCGAAGGAAACGAACCGACTGCGGGTTTGCACAGCTCACACCCCACGGAATCTGGCTTAACCCCGGCGGATTGCATGACCTCTGGGAAAGTCTTGAGTTTCCGAATCCTACACGGAAAAAAGTTCAGCATGATAAAGGAGGTGCAACCTCGTGGCCTACGCGATGACAGTGAATAGCTCCTGGCGCGTCATTGCAAAATGAGCGCAGAGATTGTTTGATACAGCATGTCCAGCATTCTTCATTTCAGCCTGGAAACAAGTAGGTAAATGACGAACATATGCAAAGATGGTGACATTTACCTTGAATATGTTAGTGACAAGGGGCATACAACCACCGCATCCTGCTCCCGCCTTCGTCTTCGCCTTGAGATCCCCTAGATTGTCTATGCCGCCTTTGATGCAAGCAGCTATCGCGCCTTTTGTGACGTTCTATGAAGGAGACGTTCATTCAGGATGAGCACTTTAATGAACGATTCAAGTTCCTTACGTGACAACTGCAAATTTGGGTATCGTCGTCAAGGTCAGCCCCATCTTCCTCTCCTTTGCCTCCAGATCCAAGGATGAACTTGGACGGCGGCTCTTCGATTGCTTTCTGGATATGAACGAGCGGTCAAGCATAATATATAAAGATTGTTCTTCAAACCTTACATTTTTCTTCACCAGAGACACGAGTTTAACATAATCCGAAGTATCGCCAACCATCATGCCACCTAGGAGGTGTTTTCCATCTGCAGTAAAGATATATCTAGTCGGCGGGTTTCAGTGGTGACATTCATACGACAACGGTAGTCCTTGACCAACTTTTTGTAGACACCACCAAAAGGGTCGCGGTAAATCAGACACTCGATGGGTCCATTTTTTGTTGCAGCGTGGCGTTTGGAACGAGTTACTCCGCTCTCCTTGCCAGCTGGCAGAGCTTCGTGCCTCGACGATAAATTGATGGGCATGCTCGACGAGTCTGTGACCGCGGTGACATCGGAAGTGACGCCCTTGCTTCCGTCAATCTTAGTCTCCCATACTGGTTTGTCGGTGGGCTTGTGGTGACGAGTAGAACTAACACTTAGAGGTGGTTCAGCCGGCACGACTTCTGCATTTTTGACTCGTGGAGTTCCTCGAGAAATGGACTTCTCCGCGAAGTAGTCACCGAAGGAAGCGACCTGTTAGGAATGGTCAGCGACTTTGCGTGTTAAAAATCGTCATACCGACATCGACTCCCATCAACTTGAGTTTTGTGGATAGATCAGGCATATTCTAGGGGAACGTTTTATTAGGAGACAGAATTGATAGTCGGACGGACTGTATGACTTACCATTTGTCTCGGCTGGAATCCACCAACACCTGTCTCCACCTGAGTGAAGTTGAACGAAAGAATGTCGGCCATCTCAACTGAAACAACCTATAAGTCAAGATAATTGCTGGAGCTTCGAGCTACCACTCACTTCCTGGGGCGATCAAGCCATAAGTGTTGTCTCTCCAACTAGCGCATTCACCAATGGCATATACATCAGGAGCACTGGTCTTCAGCAAGTCGTCGACGATAATACCCCCTTTATCCTTGCATTTGAGGCCAGCCTTCCTCGCTAAGTCGTCACGTGGTGTGATCCCGATCGCATAAATGACCATTTGAGCATCGAAATGCTGGTCGTTGGATAAGACGAGTCCAGTCAAAACGCCGTCTTCACTAATCAGGACGTCCTTGACAGATGTCTTTGTGAGAACTTCTACTCCCATGGCTTCGATGCGGCGAAGGACAATCTCCCCACCCACGTCATCGAGCTGACGAGATAATGGGAAGGCTTGGCGGTTGATGATCGCGACTTTGCCTATCGTCTCTCTGAGGATGGTAGCATGGTTGGTCAGTGTAATTCAATTGCCGCGCAGCGGTGCCTTGAGACATAGGTGAAGTGAACATACAGGTCATAGAGAGCCTTCGCGGCCTCCAAACCGAGAAGACCGCCACCAACGACGACAGCCTGTTATTGGATGATTAGATTAGTAAACGTTAGGAGATATTTACATGTTGGAGAGAACGAACCCGGCCACCCTTGACATGGTGTTGCTCAGAGTAACTCAAGATCTTGTCGAGATCTGAGATATTACGATACACGAAGGTGCCTTTGGTCTTTTCTGCCCGCTCTGGGTAAATATACGGAGGAAGGGTGCTTTCAGAACCCGTGGCAAGTACGCAATAGTCGTACTTGATCGTGCGCCCTTTGCTTGTAGTGATGGAATGAGCACCGGTATCCAAGGAGGTGACTTGCTCGTTGGTGTAGAACAGAAAGCGTTCTGGGTCCTGCTGGGCGTACCACTCCACTGGGGAAATGATTTCCGTGATTAGAAATGACGAGAATAACGACATATTAAAAGATTACCTTGGTTCAGATACAGCTTCTCGACTGATCGGTGCTGAAAATAGTCGGTGAGAGCGACACGGTTGTATGCCGGATGAGCCTCTGTGATGATATGGATCGATATAATAACACGCCCAGTCTAGTAGCAGACAATAATTGCTTACCTTCCCCACATGTTATAAGACGGTAATGTCTGGCCTCGTCCAAGTTGAGCATCTTTTCGATAAAGGCTATCCCTACCATACCGAGCCCGACGATGAAAATCGTCTTCGAGGCATGACTGGTAGGCGGTGGTGGTGTGTCGGAGGAACCTGTTGCGTCCAGAGCCCTCGTACCTCCAGTTACAGGAGAAACCTGCAATTCTGTTGATGACATCGTCACCAAGTTTGTCGGCGTGACTGTCAATGCACTCGAGTGTAGTCTGTGGCGGGAGAACGGAGGGAAGAATCGATCTATCAGGCTCAGGCTGGGCTGTACTCAGGCTACGAATCGGTTGACACAGTAACAAAAAGGGAAGTCCCTGAGCTACATATACCCAAATAGAAAAATGTCCGTCAAAGTCGTCCACTTTTCAGAGTGCTGCCGCATTGGCAGGGACGACTGTCATCGGTCCAGCAACAATGTGTCCGACGAGTCTGCTACCCAATGGGCCGCCCAGATTTACAATAATTCAGGGCCTCCCCATCCGAACCGAGCCCAAATCCCGATGGGCCATATCATATCCTAGATCCAAGCCCCTGATTCATGGAATGGATAAATTGCTCCCATGATGATGGGTACATGGTGTTCTTTCATCAATGTTCTCGCATTAATTATCGGACTGTTATCGGCCTAGCGAGTCGCGATGTGTTTGAGTCTGTTACCAGACTGCTACCAGGGCCGACAAGCCCAGATTTACGATAATGTAGTCTCGGCACCAGCCGTTTTGGTCTACTGATGCCGGCCCACGACAGCTTCGGGATCTTCCGACACGGAGTAACGACGGGGTGTCAGTAATAAGTAAGTACTAGCTATGCTTGTCAGTCCCGTGTATCCTAAAACGGCTGGTTCGAGACTAACGATAATGCAGGGTGTCCTTATCTATTACATACGCGGCGCGCCCCGATCAATTGATTTGCATTAGTTCTCGGACCGTTGACTCTATCGGATCAGTGACAATGCGCCCCCGAGTCTGCTACGGTACAGGGCCATCAAGCCTTAATTTTTTTTGGTGGGAATGGGAAAACATTGGAATGCTCGGTCAATCAGTGCCCCCTGTCAGACCTCCGGTCACCCCACTACTACACCTTACACCTATGTTACCAACTATTCATATATGATACACACCGTCCGACTTCACAAGAAGGTTTGCAACTCTTCAAGTTGTCGGTGAAGTACACCAACTCCGCCGATTGTGACAGCGGATGATGCTTACCATCACTGGCAAATAGTTGGTCAATAGTACTACAATCGTTCATAATGCATCAGAGATAACGCATAGCAGATATTGATAATGCAAATCTCTCGTAATGCATAACTCCTTGGCGGTCCCGAATGTATGCATTGTGAGTGGTTGCACTGTACTTAAGTCTGAAGATACTTTACAGACAGCTTCAACTCTCCCCCTCCCAGAGTAAGTCCTAGATCTGCGGAACTTACCGCCATGGCCAAAGTTTCGTCCACCCGGTCGTCTCCAAAACTCAATCTCAAGGACGTGGTCATCAACACTGTGAACTTGAAATGTTCTTCATTCCCACTCTTTTCACTGAGGAACCAATATTCCATCAACTTTCACCTGTGAGTCGTACGAGACCAGTGATAGTATATCATTGTCATAACCACCGGCCTTCCAGCTCGTGGCTGGGATTTTTCGTAGCCTTGTAAGACACCCGTGACCATTACTACGTGTGATTATTGTCCAAGTCATGCTTACTAGTACTCTTTAGCTTATCGTGGTTTGCCTTTTCTCCCCTGATCCCCGATGTCATCAAAAAAGACCTCGGCCTAACATCTGCACAAGTTGGTGAGTAGGTGTGAGCTCACACTGGTGGGTCGCCATAGTAACCCCTCGATATTCAACCCAAGGGAACTCCAATGTCATCTCTTTATGTGCAACCCTCATTGTACGAGTCGTGACAGGACCTCTCGTTGATCGTATGTATCCCCTTCCAGCACTGCTATATTCCTGACAACATCCTTTCAGGATTTGGACCCCGAAAAGTGATGGCTGCCTTACTTATTATCGGTGCTATTCCTTCCGGTTTAGCTGGCACTGTCTCGACCGCCAATGGGTTGTATATAGTTCGTTTCTTTATAGGTATTTTGGGGGGCACTTTCGTGCCTTGCCAAGCATGGACCACCGCGTTTTTCGACACCAATGTCGTTGGAACAGGTGAGATTACCTTCACTTGACCTATCCGCAACAATATGCTCATGAGAAATAGCAAATGCGCTGGCCGGCGGCTGGGGCAACGCTGGTGGTGGATTCACATTCATCATCATGATCGCCCTCTTCAACCAGTTAGTTGCAGATGGGCTCACCCCTCATGTGGCTTGGCGCGCATCATTTGCAATAGTTCCTGTCCCTATTCTTCTCTCAGTTGCCGTTGCAATACTTGTGTTTGGTACGGACCACCCGGCTGGTAGATGGTCCGATCGCCACAACGTCGGAGCAGCCAGAATTTCTGGAGTCGAACCTGAAAAAGCTATCAAAGAAGAGGAGAGAAACAAAGGCGCTACGGATTCCGAAAAAGATACTGATGGATCAGCGAACGTGGAAATCACCGTCCGTTCTGTCGAAGATTTCAGTGAGTATATCTCATCATCAGCTATCACACACTTTTATGAGGAAACGTCCGACAGACATGCCAGTTTCTGAGCTGGATGTTGCGGTTACCAAGTCCTTCACATGGCGCGTTGCTTACGAGGTTATGTCCAACCCGTTGACATGGTTGCCCGCGATGGCCTACTTCACAACTTTTGGCTATGAGCTCGCCATTGATGCCAACCTGGCAAATGTTTTGTTCAACCTCATGAAGTCTCCATCGTTTGGGCAGACCAAGGCTGGATATGTATGTAGTTTCGCCTAATCTTCGCGCACGCCCTCACGGTGTATTCCCAGATCGCAGGCATCTATGGTTTTCTGAACATTTTCAGTCGCCCTCTTGGTACGCTCTTTTAATAATATGCTTGTCCTTGCCATAACGGTTGCATCACTGGCAGGTGGCTACTGCGGTGATCTCATTTACAAGAAATTCGGCGTAAGATCAGAAAGGTTCCATATCTCCTAATCTGACGCCGTCGCAGGTACCAGGAAAAAAGTATCTTATGGTAGCTTTGGGACTTGTACAGGGCATCTTTTCCGTCGGCCTTGGTGTTTACATTGACACTCACCCCAAACCTTCGCGTGAGCTTCCCCGTCTTAGAGTCACACTTGCGATGGACTGAAATGAGGCACGCAGTGACAGTTATTATCATCTTGTTCGTCATCCTTGCGATTGTCAACGAGGCAGCAAATGGTGTGAATTTTTCACTCGTACCTCATTGCAACCCTTGTAAGTCGCTTTCTCCGCGGTTATTTCGGCTCTAATGGACATTCCCGGAAGGCTCTAACGGTTTCATGGTTTGTCCTGTCCACACGCTCTGGAGCGCGTGTAAATTTCGTTGATCATCAAATTTTTTAGAGCGGCATTGTCGGTGCCATGGGAAATCTTGGCGGTATCCTGTTCGCTGTTATCTTTCGATTCCAGCCTACGCCAGCCGGAAAGGCGTTCCAGACCTCCGGAATTATTGCAATGGTACGTAAGGCTGCCAAATAGGTGAATTGAAGATAAATGTTATTGGCAACAACCTTGCAGGTCGTGAACGTCGTACTCTCGGCGGTTCCTGTTCCTGCGCTTTAGGTTGGAGGCAGTGCTGATAACAGGTCCTGTCCCGAGTTTCCCCCGTCGTGAAACAAGTCATCGACGCCCAAGGTTAAATTAGTATCAGTCATACAGAGTTGTACAATATTGTCTGCTTATTTATGCAAACCGAAGGGATTATCTGATTAATGTGAGGGGAGAGACAACATAGAGGCATCGCCGCGATCAGTCAGACGATGAATATGCAACCCACAGTAATCTCTGCTCCGATTATGAAACGATGACATACTCCTGAGAGGCTTATCGTCCAACCATTGGCCTTCGCGTCGCCAAGATACCACGAAGTTGGCGTTAATATGCTTAAGATAACGATAACACGAGAAAGCAGTTGGGACGTTGACATTCCGTTCTTATTTGAGTATAGCTCAGGGATTTTTCCGTTTTTTAAACTGTGTCGACCGATCAGAGCTAAGTTCTAACAGCTTTGTACGGGTCGTCCAAGTCAAACGTGAACGTAAAGAGGATGTGCCTGCAGATATAGCGCTGTTAAGTACGTACTGCTTATGTAAAGCCCCCAGATACTCCCGAGTTCCGACATTTTCTGTCAGTACGAGTTGGGCAGCGTAAAGCTGCCAGTGTCACATATCAGTACAACCAGGAATATGAGGGACCCGTTCACCCAACGACCCACAATCAGCAGACTTATCTACATCGTCACCGTACCATGGCAAGTGAGCGTGCGGACTCGCCAGAGACATCCGGGTCGTCCTTAGGAATTTTCGACTGGGAGGGCAGCTTGGCACCATCCACTCCCTCTCCAGCGTCTACCCCGACGTCCGTAGAAGCTCCCGAGTCCGGAGATCCCATAGATTTTTTTTCAGGCCACTTCTGGCCTGCGTCACTCAATGACCCAAAGAGAAAAATCCCCTCCTTACCCCGACACTTGCCACAGCTACCTGTAAACGTTACACTCGTGGACGTGGCGAAGCCGGTACCGTTAAGAGCCTTTTCATTATAGCCCCCAAATCATTTAATTGCGTACCAGGATCTCGAATCTGCCGATAGATGGATTTACCGGGTGCGTGAGGCCTTCCCAGCATCAAGAACAATTCGTTTATTATTGTATCATATATTCATAGAACCCGGATCTCATACGCCTGACCGGAGATCACCCCTTCAACTGCGAGGCGCTTCTTGACACATTATTTGATGCAGTAAAAATCGGTTGCCCTGCGTGACGAAGCTATCACTCAATTAGTCGTCCTAGGGTTTCTTCACGCCTGGTCACCTACACTATGTTCGCAATCATGGCGCGGTACCACGTGTTACCGAACAAATGGCCCTGGAATGGACCATACATATCCATGGTCTCGTACAGAAGGAGGTGACCTTCACATTGCAAGAGCTAAGCAAACTGTTCCCTGTCGTCAGCATACCAGTGACTCTCGTATGCGCGGGGAACAGGAGGAAGGAACAGAATGTTGTCCGGAAGACCCTCGGATTTGATTGGGGAGCGGCTGGAGGTAATTACTGCATGGCACCGAAACTTTAGATGTAATACTCACCCCATTACCTCAGTATCAACCGCGCTTTGGACGGGTGTTTACTTGGCAGACATCCTGGAATATGTAAAACCGATGTGCGGAAAGGCAAAACACGTAGTCTTCGAGGGTGGAGATATTCTCCCCAAAGGACCATACGGGACCTCGCAACGACTGTCCTGGGCTGCGAACAAGGACAGGGGTATGCTCATTGGTATGCGATAGATGACTATATGCTATCTCCGACAAGACTAATTTCCTGGCATGCGATCCAGCATGGGCCATGAACGGTTTACCCCTGGAGCCTGATCATGGCTTCCCTGTGCGGCTCATCGTACCCGGGCAAATCGGTGGTCGATCAGTCAAGGTGCTAACTCTTGGTGCAACGAGAACTTCATTTCTGACTTTCTCTGCACAGTGGTTGACACGGATTGAGATCAGCGAACGCGAAAGTCAACACCATGTCCGTTCGCACCCGTTTAAAATCTTATTTTATTTCTGATAATCACGGACGCCTTTACAGTTGCATTTCCGGGTTCGTCGAAGGTTTATTAGTGTCTCGTGACACCAAGGCTGACCCCTGAATTAACCAGGACAACAAAATACTACCAACTCAGGTAACAGTGGAGCAAGCGAGTAAGGAGGATCATTGGTGGACCGATCCTAGGTTTGTGACCTTTCTGTGGTTGTGGAACATGTGATTGATTCGCCTTTCCCAATAACAGATTCATTATCACGTCAGTGCCGAATTGAACCTTCCGGAAATGCATGGCTGACGGTCCTCAGCGAGTTGAACGTTAACAGTGCCATCGCAAAACCCAACCACAACGACAAGATAACTATAGATATAAACTGTCCGGAGGGAAACATTCCTTCTTACGCTATTCAAGGATACGCCTACGCAGGGGGAGGTCGCCGTGTTACCCGAGTCGAGGTCTCGTTAGACGAAGGTCAATCATGGATGTTGGCAGAAACGTAAGTCAATACTCCCATAGGATATTTGTGGCTAGCTTAATACGTCGACAGAGAATATCCCGAGGATCGTTTCCGTGAGGTACCAAGCAATCTTCCGATCTACGGTGCTCTTGACTTGACCCAGACCGATACCTCATTGTGAGCAACGTAGAGATGCACCTTTTCGGAAAGTAACTCACCAGGGGACGTTATTCCAAATAGTTGCTGGTGTTTTTGGTCATACAAAGTCGGCCACGACATTCTACAGAAATGCGACGCTATCATGGTGAGAGCAATGGACGAAAGTAACGCTCATCAGCAGAGGGAAATGTGAGGATTACTGGATATTTCAAAAGCTCGGCGACTCACTGGTCACGACTCAGGTACTGGCATGTACTTGGCATGATGAATAACTGGTGAGGAGAGTGAAATACGAACCATTGAATTTCTGACCGCCCTCGTCGCAGGTGGTTCCGTGTTGCCGTGCACAAAACGCCAGTGAGCGAGTACGAAATTGAGCTCCTGTTCGAACACCCAACTCTCGCAGGAAGAGCGAAAGGCGGCTGGATGGAGGTGCATCACAGAGTTGCTGCAGAAATAGCCGTGTTCTAACCTCTACTTACCAGAGAATGAAAACGGAAAGCAAGGACATTACGAGTCCGTCGTTTGGAAAATCTCACTCAAATACGAAACCAAACAAGCCCGACGACGAACCGGATGTTCCTTTGACCAAGCCTGGTGTTGATCGCAAAGTTACCTTACAAGAATTGAAAGACCGGGACAAACGACAGCCATGGTTTGTTGTCAACGGTGAAGTCTACGATGGGACTGCGTATCTAAACGAACATCCTGGTGGTGAAGATGTCATTGTGGGTGTTGCAGGCAAAGATGCCTCGGAACAATTTTTCGAATTTCATTCTTCGACAGCCAAGGGGATACTCGCAACTGTTAGTGGCATCGTCTTATAACGACTGCCTGAATTAACAAGTTCCAGTTCCATATAGGGACACTCCTTGAATCCATCCCCCAGGAGAACGTACCTGCCGATGAGGGATCAAGTACCGATTTCCTAAACCAAACTTGGAGGACTGTCGAGTTGGTGAAGAAGGAGAAGGTCAACCATGATTCAGTCCTCTACCGCTTTGCCCTTCCAAAGGCAGATCAGCCGCTCGGTTTACCGGTGGGGCAACACGTAGTCATCCGCCTGAAAAGAAAAGACGTCGACAAAGTCATACGAAGGGCATATACCCCGGTCTCTCGGGAAGGCGCGGTTGGCTTCATCGACTTCCTGATCAAGTCGGTAATCTTCCTCCACGAGGTATTTGGTACACTGATTCGTGGTTATCTAGGCTCTACCTACCTTCACCTAAGGTCCAAGGAGGAGAAATGACGACAGGTATTCACCAGCTCCTCCTTGGAGACCAGATTGACCTGTCAGGTCCATTTGGCCCTTTCGTCTGGGCAAGGCAAGGCATCGCAAAGTGGAGAGGCGAGGAAAGGGAAGTAAAAGAGATTGGTTTGATTTGCGGTGGAAGCGGTACGCCTTTCGAGGCAAACTCGCCGACCATGCGTTCATTCTTCTACAGGGATCACCCCGATTCTGCAAGTGCTTCGCAGTATCTTTCATGGAGACGCTAGTGCCATGCCAAAAGTATGGATGATTAGCGCCAACAAAACCGAAGAAGATATTCTATGCCGCAGCGAGCTTGATGGACTACTTGCCAAGCAAGGTCCAGACCATTTCAAGCTGCATTATATCCTTAGCAACGCTCCGGAAACATGGACGTCAAGCCGGGGCAGGATCGATGAGAAATTGCTAGAGGAGCATATGCCTCGACCTTCTGAGCATGGCTTGATCCTTGCATGTGGGCCAGATGCAATGATTTCGGACGCTGTGAAGCCGGGACTTTCTAAAGTCGGATGGGACATCGACAACTCCCTTGTTGTCTTTTGAGGGATCGAAAGCACTGCCATCTCTGTATGGCGGTAGCGAGACCTAGCGAGTGGCTGTAGTTGTATGTATCTATAATCCGAAAAATGTGACGGTCTGTGTGCGAAGAGGGACGCTCGGGCGGTCATGCCTGCTTGCTTGTCCGTTGGACACCTCTCTCCGAGGATCGGGGTTGGGCCGTCGAGCAAGCGATGTACAGTACGAGTATAGGCAGGTAAGGGAGCGGTAGGTACATAGCGGTTTCGAGCCTGCGAAAGCTCTCGTCAGGGGGCTGCCATTACCCCGATCGAGTCCGTTTACGGTTCAGCTACCAATCTTAAGCCCTATCGAGGGAGTTGGCCAGACTCGCAGATGCGACTACGGCGATACGAGGGCGCGACCCCGGATGGATTGGTTGCGTGGTGGGGTGCACGAGTTGGGGAGGAGGGAGACTTCCTGCTCGAAGAAAAGGGTGAGAGAGAGAGAAGGAGGGAAATTCCCACAGGTGGCACTCGCCTGCAGTACTTTTGCGCTGCCATGCGGTCCCGTGGCACGTTGGCCCACCCCACATGCCAACGCGGGATCGTTCTTCGCCGCGATCCGTACAACAGGATTCAATGAAGCGACACAGACCATGTACATACATACAAGTGTCCGACGCCTTTAATTCGCCCGTTTTGGTCTTGGCATGACCATCATAGGACCGTGTGGTATGTACTTGTTCTTCGACTGACTGACTCCTCTAGGTCGTCATTTGATCTTGCCTCATCGACGTGGTGGGTCGACATGTTCGGTATACCGTCTGAGGTCGATGGGGGGTGGTACTGGTGGCCCAGGTACGTCGTCTGTCTTGTGTTCGTACCGCCAACGCCGACTCGCCTTGCCTACAGCTAGCAGTCGCGTACTGAGTCGTTTCGAAGTCGTTGCGTGCGCTGCTCGTTGTGCCGTCCTTGCCCCCTTGTATCCCATCATATCTGTTTCCGTTGCCATTGCTCTGGCGTGCCCAATCATCGACGCTGCCTCCCGAGTCGTCCTGCTCTGCTGTGGCCTCCAGGTCTCCTGACTCGGCTGTGCACGTTCATCCCATCAATGCGCTCGCTCCCGTCGCCTTCAGGGCATCCTGTACATCGCCTGGTACAGCCGTCTTGCCACCCGGGTCATCTAACTCGTATCGAGCTCCTTCAGGTATGTCTTCCTCCTCCAACTGTTCTACACATTCGCCCTCATGTGCACCTGATCGTTCTAGCAAGGCGTCAGTGAATCCTCGCTCTTCGCCTTCAGCGCTCCGCTCGTATTCAATAGGCCCTCCACCCTATTAGGCCGAGGCTTCTCATTCAAGTTATCCCCATCCCATGGCCATCGATTTGTATGTGGATTTTCTCCTGACTATTATTTTCTCATTTAACACAACACCGCACAGTATGTACTCTGAGATTCGATATACGCGCACCCTCATTCATCATTTATGTATAGACAACTGTGCGTCTAGAACTATGAGAGCCACTTGTGTCCAGCTGACTTGCAGGAATGCATCGTTTAATCTAATAACGATGATATTCATAACCATGGTTCGCGCGAGTACGTACACCACGTCCGCTCCTTGGGCCAACCACCCAGATCGGTAGATTCTCGCAAATCCGACCTCTGAGCTTTTGAAGGGAGATCCCTCGAAGGTGCATTGTGCGCGCAGCACTCCAGTGAGCTACGCGGCAGTCGGGAACTCGAGGAAGGGACCGAATTCGCATGCCTACGGTGGCAATATCAGCCTTCTGGGAATGGTGTCATATGCGTCAAGTAAGAGCTCACTTTGTCATAAAACACTTGTCATTGAAGAGGCGCTCCGGCATTAGTAGCGTAAAGCTGCTGGGTACTCATGATCACTAGCACCGCGCAGACGTGCGAAGGATGTTGACAAACATGTAAAAGCCCCTGTTCTCAACACGACAACACTCACTAGCACGCGTGATCTACCTGAACGACTTGCCCAGTCACCTGCCGTCATGAGTGCCAATAGAATGATCTAAAAATTTGAGGATTATGTTGCATACCAAACAGAATTCCAACAAATGATCTATGCAAGGATTCTAGGCTATCTCATTCTCAAAGGACTGTCGGACGATCCCCGCAAGGCCGTTTCCTTGCAGGTAATTTCCTGTCAAAGGACTCAGGACAAGATGGCGGCTTGTGGCAAGCTTCATCTTCACCATTTCATTCGTGCTTGTGAGCGGTTTTCTTCTTTTTCTGGACGCCATTCGAGACCGCGCCATGACATCGGTCAAAGCGTTGAGCGATCCAACCCCCGCCTTTCTTCCCATCGCTCGAGAGCATCCTCCATGGCTCGCAAGGGGTGATGGTGATGTTAAACAAAACCTCCCCGGTCGCATGAGACTGAAACACAATGTGAGTCAATTCGTGGCCCCGTTGATGAGGTGACGGTACGAGTTCCGTTCTCAAAGGTGTTGGTGCGGGGTGACTTTGCATGTGTCATCACTCAGGCTGTCGACCTCTTCCATTGGATGAGGTTCGATTACATCCAGAAACAAGTGGAGGGGAGAAAGGTGACACTGACAAACTGTACCACATATTTGATGAGTCAACCAGCGTAAACATCCTAGATGATTACGAAGGTAGCTCCAAGGTATGTCATCGCAGACGGTGTTTCCATGCTCATAACGTGAGGAGCATCACTTTGATGTATCGCTGCGGACGATCATGGAACATTTTGGGTACTCGCAAATCGTGCACGAACTCGATGGTCCCAGCATTCATGGGTTCGAGAACGTGTTGACGTTGTCAGCTGAAATGCACATCCTGTTTGACGAGCTGTTGCTCTGGTTTGAGAAGATGTTGAGTGGCTGCTCGACCCCTGCTCTGTTCGAAATGAAAAAGCGCAAGGATACACTTCGTACCTACACGTCACGTGTCTTGCATCCCAGTGACTGGACTCGCACCCCAGTATCACGACACTCGAGTGACGTTCACTTCTACTATGATGCCCGAATTGCCCCTCCCTTCTCCTGCATATATCTGGATTCACGCCGCATGTGCCAGGGTGGCCAACCTTTCCGGGGTAGGCAAGGATATCGAGGAGCGCTCAGAAGAGTTGCAGGATTGCGGGTTCTCTCCGAAGATGGAACCTCTGCCAAGTTGCTCGAATTTGTGCCGCTCTATAGACGTGTCTCAGCCGTGTGACACATGCTCTGCACGAGAGGACAGAGGATAGATCGAAGGATAGCAAATACCTTGCAACAGAATTGAGACCTCTATGGAATGATTGTCTCGCCGATGGATGAGTACAAAATGATCTTGTTCACCACATTGGCATGGTGATACCCCGGTGCGATGTGACAAACTGTAATTATGTCTTTCGAATCGTTCAGTTTGATTCTGAGTCATGACGCTGACTCCACCTATCAACTCACTGCCTCATGAGAATAGGGGCTTTCCGTATTTGACGATAGCTTTCAAACACGTCGTGATTCAGCATCTTTACGCACCAGTGCCAGTGACTCCCCCTCGAGTTGGTATTACTTTTCGATGACACGACGCTTGATAATGGGCCTTTCACGGTCAAACTAGATGTCGCCGTCGTATGCATGCGTATGCCTCGGCATGCCGACCATGCCATCGCCGATAAAAAGACGAGGTAAGCAGCCGTCTTGCCAGCCCTCGTCCGTGGACTTGCCAAAAACCCACGTCAAACATGAAGAAAACGTATCTCAGTTTCGTCATTGGCCAATGGACCACACTGCCTGCCGTCGAAAGCGCCGATCTGACTGGCCAGACGGTCATCGTTGTCGGCGCCAACACCGGTATTGGCTTTGAAGCCGCGACACATTTCGCGCGTATGCGTCCCGCCAAGCTCATCGTCGCTTGCCGCAGCGAGAGCAAGGGTAAAGCTGCTGTTTCTGGTACGCATCCGCGCTGCACGCTTCCTCTTCCGGTCGATACTCATTCATACTCGAAAGAAATCGTTAGGACGACTGGATTCGTGTCATGCGTGCCGTGGCAAGTCGACCTTGCCGAATTTGCTTCCGTGACCAGGTTTGCGGAGAGGTTCCAGAGGGAATGTGACCGTTTGGACATACTCGTCATGAATGCAGCAATGGCGCCCGTGGGGTACAAGGAGACACTCGATGGCTGGGAATCGAGGTCGGTGGTCTATCTGGCATACAGAGCGCCTGGCTGAAGATGTGCTCAGTCTACAAGTAAATCAACTCGGTACAGCACTTTTGTCGTTGCTGCTACTTCCTCGTCTGGTAGACACTGGGAAGAAGTTTGGGAGCCCGTCCCGCTTGGTCGTCGTTTCCAGTGGAGTGCATTATTGGGCAGTTCTCCCAGAGGAGGTGAAAACGTCGTCGAACCCGATAGCGATCCTCAGCGGCCCGAATTATAGGGATCCCTCGTGAGCCCTAATTTCATTCCCTCGAAGGGATGGCTACTAACAAGCATCGAGGTCCATGAGCCGTCGTTACGTGGAGACGAAACGTGAGATTCCACTCCTCCACTATCTCTCCTGACGTTCTAACGACCTGTCTCGTTTGCACCTGATAGTCTTGAACGTGCTCTTTGCACGCGCCTTGCAGGACCGACTGCAGTCTATCACGCCGTTGACCGTCAACGCTGTCTGCCCGGGCTATTGCTACTCCAGTCTGAGACGCAACTTTCGAGGACTCGCGAGCGTCGTCAACGTCATCATGGAGACATGTCTTGCCCGGACATCTGAGCATGGCAGTCGTCAGCTCGTTTACGCAGCCATCGGCGAGCGAGACAACGAGGATCACATGAAAGGCGCTCTCGTTAGCAAAGCGGCAGTCGTCAAGCCGTCTGATTTCGTGATCAGCGAGGAGGGCAAGACGATGCAGGATAACCTCTGGGTGAGCGTGTTCACTGCTATCGTTCGAACCATTGTGCGATTACTGACAACACTGTTTGTAGAGGGAAACGATTGGGATATTGACGAGGGAAGCGCCTCACTTAAAGTCAATCGTTTAAGAGTACCTTGTTTAAACGATGGAGCAGACCATGTTTTGCCCAGAAGTTGGACTGATTATCTCGCTGCTACTAATTTCCGAAACCTCCCTCTGGCTATGCCTCATATATAGGACATACAACATCGACAAGATATTATATGACACTTACACTCGAGTGTGTAGGCTGGCCCTGGGCGTAATACATTCAAGTTGGGCAGTTCTCCTCGAAGCGGTCAACTCGGAGTCATCGGACCCGATGGTCCGCGATCCTCAGCCCAAATTATAAGGACCGCCCGTAAACTCTATTCCATTCTCGGGGAAGGGATGGCTAGGTCCGACAAGCGCCGTTGTTACACTGAGACGAAACGTGGGATTCCATCGCCCATCCTCCGACGTGTTTCGTTTGCGTGTGACAGTCTTGAACGCGCTCTTTGCACGCGCCTTGCAGGATCGACCACGCCATGGACCGTCGACGCCGTCTGCCTCGGGCTTTTGCCACTCTAGTCTGAGACGCGAGTTTCGAGGTCTATCCTTGACCGTCATCAACGTCGTCACGGAGGCCTGGACGTCTGAGCAAGACAGTCGTCTTGCATCGAGCCGTCGGATTTCGTGATCAGTTAAAGTCGATCGTTCAAGAGTACCTTGTTTGAATGATGTATGCTGCGGGTAAAGAAACGCTGTCCAAGTTGGACATGGGTCTCTGATCATCGATCATCTGTGGCTATGCGGACAAGTTATCAGGCATAATTACGTGTGCGTCATGTCGGTTGAGAGTGGTTGAAGGGTCACCGCAACTGCTCGGACGTCGTCTCGGACCATTTTTCAGAAGCTCGGATGCTTCCGGCGGCCAAAATTTGGTACGTTACCGGGCACTTCCTAGACTCTGCGTCTGTAGGCTAGCGCAGTTCTTCGGATGTGACTTTGGCTGTTGATCGCGCTTACATGTTACTCCTTGGATTATTCCCCGGGTCTGATACTTTGAATGCTGGAAAGGAGGAGTCGGCCGCAAAAGCATAGCTGAATGAATCCGAGGATACTTTGGTCCAGCGCTACATATAGCGAATGGCGTTCTGTGCGCAAAAAAAATAAGGTTCATTCATTAGAGATGTCTGTGACCAAGGGTCCATATCAGGGCTCTACGGCGGTCTCAGCTTGCTGGTAGTTCACGTTTGCTGCCTCGTTTGGGGGCAAGTCTGTTAGGCAGATCGACCAATCCCAGAGATGTGCGGTCCGTCTATTGACACGATTCATGTAAATTGGCTCTCACCTTCGGACGGAGCCGTTCCGCGTGGTCCCGGAGATGGTGGACGTGTACGAACGTGCCATTCAGGATGGGATTCCCAATCGATTCGAGACTGCCAGTTTGAGCGTTGTGGACGGGTTTTTGCGTTGCAAGTTGAAACGATCTCCGCTTGAGTGACAATAAAAAGACATAGCCTTCTTCTCTACCGTCCACCATGTCAAGACGATGAGCTCCCTCCGCAACCACCGCGTCATCATCGCCTCCCTCTTCCTCCCCACTACAGCCGTCCTCGGCGAGTCGAATCCCCCCACTCCCAGCATCTACACTCAGGACCCGCACCCGTCTCCACCCCAGCTCGCCGCGAAGCCCAATGGGTCCTCCAAGCCGCCCTTCCGTCACCAACCCTCCAGGTCCCTGGGCGGGAACCCCCCCTTGAGGAGCATCGTCG